>JAOTAY010000190.1:32900570-32910946 GCA_025629805.1 Erythroxylum baracoense | reverse complement strand
TTCCATCCTAAACCCTCCGAATCGGAGGTTTCTTATTTTCACTGTTTAGGATGGAATGGAACGTAACATGAAACCCTTCGCTTCCATCCCATTCCATTCCATTCCATTATGAAACATTCAACTAAACGATGGAAGCGTGTTACGTTCCATCCCCTTCCGTCCTCAACCCCTCAACCAAACATAGCCTTAGGAAACAATTCGAGGGATATGACAAGAAAAATAATTAAGCTTCGGAATAAGGTATAAATTAAGATTCACGCTTTATTATGATTTGTGTTAATCATTTTTTAAAATTTTAGTGATCTTAGCTTTCAAGAAAACAAACGAAAACGTTTTATAATTATTTTGCTATACAACAGTTTCAGATCCTAGCCAATTTTATAACAATGGTATCAAAGCCGACTTTAATTTTATAATTTGATTATTATTGATTATAAATTTTGAATTGAATAGCAAAATGTTTAGATCTTAAATATGAATACTAATACATGAAAAATTCATATTACAAACCTAGAAATCTAAAAAGTTCATATTAGAAATCTTAAAACCCTATAATTCAATTTGGAATTGAATTTAAATCGTTTAACTTATAAATAATATATAAAACATTTTCATTAAGCGTTAGGCACCTATAAACAATAATAAACCCAAAATTTATGAAAAACCAAAGTTGCTATTTGACTGTCGGAAACTTTTTTGTAGCTAATTTATGGCTAATGGCGTGATAAGTTATCTGCAGCTGAAACACTATCGTTTTTAGTTGAGGTGTTTGTGGACCTTGACTGTCGGCTTGAATAAGACTGGCCAGTAGTTGGTCCTTGGCAAAGTGTGACTGGAGACTGGAGAGTCGACGGGGTAGCAGGTAGAGAAGCTGAGAATATGAAACAGCAACTAGGTAGGCTACCAAACGCATGGGAGTGTCAGAGCTCGCGGCGAAAGCTGCAAATGTCACACAGCGTCAGGCTATGTGTCGTGCTACGCAACACGAGGCTTCCACTGTGCTTTGTTGCACACAAGTGGAGGCAGCAGTTGCTGCAGAAAGTGGCACAATTGGTGCTCCACTGGCGGCACCTGGTTGCATCCGGCCGGAGGCATGGAGACTGGCGATGGTTGAGTTGCGATAACTTTGAGATGTGGTGACTAAGGTTTTATCTTTATGATTCTAGGGTTCTCTTAGAAGAAAGGGTGTTTTTGGCTACATGAAAAATCTTATACAAGGTATGGAATAAGCTTATTATAGGACTAAAATACTGAGTGTTTTGTAATGAGGACAAAGAGTTGTTTGGAAATAAAGATAAACTTAGTCTAGTATTGGAATAAGGTATGTTTGTCTATTGGATTAAAGTAATCCAAAGATAAATAAAGTTATCTTCTTCTTTTTTTGGTACTGAAGATAAGAAACAACAAAGGCTAACGCCTTAAGAAAGCTACTGAGCGTTCATCATTCTGCAGCAAAAGCCTCATGCTAAGAATTGGATCATCCCAGATAACCAATTAATTTGGAATAAAGTATTCCAAGGCATATTATCAAACAAAAATTTTAAAAATGTCTAAAAATCAAAATTCAATTTCAAAATTAAAATAATTATTTTACTTAATATGATTAAGATGAAGAATTTATTGATTTTTAATTAAATTTTAAAAAGTAGTTTCTAAAATCAGAATTAATTAGTTTTAGTTAGATTGAAATTAACTAATTAGACTTTTTAGAATTAAGAAAATTATTTTCTTAAGTAATTAACAAAAGTGTTTCTTAATTAAAATTTTTATTTCAATTTGATTGAGATAAATTAAATATATGATTTTATCTATTTAGAGATCATTATTCTATTTATTTAGAAATTGTTTCTTTATTTATTAATAATAAGTTTCTTGATTTATTATAAAAGATATTTTCTTGATTAAATTTTGAAAAATATTTTTAATTTATTAATTCAGAAAAATGAGCTTTTAATAATTTTAAAATTTAGTTTTCTAATTTATTAAGAAAAGGTTTTCTAATAAACTAAGAAATCAATCTCTAAATAAATAATAAAAAATGAACTTCTTAATTAAATAAAAAGATTTATTTATTTTTAAAAGTAGTTTCCTTTTAATATTATTAAAAAATAGTTTTCTAATTAAGGAAAAGTAGTTTCTAATTAGATTAGAAATATTGTTAAATTTTGAAAATGAGTTTTTCTAAATTATAATAAGCAAGAACTACAATTTATTGAAAATTATTTTCTATAAATTTTGTTAAAAGAGTCAAGGTAATTGGAAATAATTTCTAATTAAAATTGAAAATTATTTTCAAACCAAATTAAATTTCTATTTGGAATAGGAAGTTGATATATTTAAGAATCATTAAGTTTAATCTAATTTAATTTTTCCAATGAGTCGGAAATATTATTTTCGATTATAAAGATCAATAACTAGAATCAAATGAAGCTTGATACTTTATAGATATAATTTGATTATCAGTGCATAAGTTGCACACTTTATTTATATGTTTGATATTTATATATATTGGATACATGTTAAACTGCATATTTTATGTATGTGATATTATTACATGTAATTTTGTTTTTGATGGGACGAACAAAATTAAATCCCTCATTCAAATATTAAGTATATGTTGAGAATATAATTGTTGTCTTCCATTGTTATAAGAATAAACCAAACTTCTGTTTATTGTTAAGATTATAGAGCAAATTCAAGGACGCTTTAACTCTAATATGTTTAGTCTCATGATAATGGGTCCTAATTAACTAAATCTGTGTGTTTTAGATAAGCAAATTCATGATTACATGAATTTAAAGGCAAAATTAGGAATAACGTATAAGATATGTTTTGGCAAGAGTTATCATCTAATGAATCTAGTAATCACATGAGATGTGATTGAAAAAGTTGTTATCTACCTAATTTAAGTTTAGTTAGTTTGTTGAGTAAACTTAAGATTAACTAAAATTAAACAGGATCCTAGCCTGCTAGAGAGATTAGAGTAATCTTTCCGAATAGTAATGAGGGCCATTATTTTAAATAAAATGGTGAGAGTAACCAAATACATGATTAAATTCCTAATCTCATTTGGTAGGCATAGTATATAATCAATTACTTGCTTTTCTTACATTTATATTTTGTTATGAGTGAAATATATCTTATTTAGTATAATTTGATACTAAGTTGGTGAACCAAATTTCTTGGACAAAGGTTATGTTTTAGAAGAGTTCTCAAATTTTGATAAGAAAAGTTGTATGTCTGTTATGCAGTTTTACTATTAATCATTACTGAGAATTTGATGTTAAAGTTTTAAAAATATATGTCAAAATCATATGGATGATAAAAATGTATTAACATTCTGATTTGACTAATGTCTCGTAAACTTTCATAACAACATGTAAAATGTATGTCAAGATCATGATAGCAAGATGCAAGTGGTTGTATGAAGTAGAGTTGAAAGGTAGTACCCTGATTGTTTCATTCAATTTAACCTACTAAAAGCATAATTGTGGACTACAATTAAAGGAATTTGCTATAGAATGATAATAGTTATCATTATAAGAAAAAATTGCATGACTTTTCTTGCCTTTACATAATATAATAAAGATCATATATATTTCTAGTTCATACTTATGAGTATATGATACTGACTTCAGATTTAACATGATTATAATGTTGAATGCACGATAATAAATAGATTGTTAAGTAAAAGTAGTGAATCCAATTTTATGCAAATAGTTTTTATGTGTTGGATCAAAGGAGACTTATGCTTAACATAAATGGAAGAATAAAAATTTGAACAAACGAGACTATCCTTTTATGTCATGATAGTTAAATCGACATAATGAGAATTATAAAGTTACAAACAAAGATATATGTATCCTTTTGATTATGAATTATATGAAACTTGTAAAACTTGTTAAGATAAAGAATAACCAAATCAACTTTTAATGAAAGGAATATGACGATATTGAATTGTTAAATTTATACATATGATGTATTTGATGAAATAACAATTCATAAAATTATGATACCTTTATTTTATTAGATTACTAATGACTTTATGATATAGTTATAAGTGTTAAATGAAATATTGATTTAAATATTTTGAAAGTTTAAATAGTTTAAATAATTTAATCTAATTAGAAATTAAGCATTAAGAATGTTAAAGTACTTCGATGAGATTGATGTGGAAATTTTTAAAATTTTGGAGATTCTCTGGTGAATACCTTCATAATAAAATTCTAGAGGAATATACAATAATCGATATTGTATGATACAATATTATTTTTTTATAGTTATGCCTAGTACAATGACTTAACTTCAATAGCTACAATTAAATCAATTAGCAAGATTTCATATTCTTTGAAAGAGTCAAAGTTAATGAGTTAAGGATGTGATGCTTAGTTGAAGCATGTATTCTTTACTAACTTTAGAACTAAATTGGATAATAAAATATTACAAGATATCCAAAAGGTTGAATATAATCTTACAGACCTATTGATCAAATTGTTTATTTCAATAAACACTTATAAGAGAATGGTTATCCCAGATAAGTAGTGGGAATAAGATGAAATTAGAAATGTTCAAATCTCATGACAATATATCCAATTGGAACTAATGCCTTTGTTGATACATTTGATATATAGTTAAAATGATACAAGGCATTGACAAATTCATTTTACATGTTGAATTCAAAGAGTTTATTTTAAAGACGATTATGAATTTATGTCTGCAAGAAGGTTAGTGGGAGTATAATATTCCTCTTCAGTGGGATTAAGTAGAGATATATTGCTCATAGAAAACAATAATTCATATTTTTAATTATTGACAAGTACAACTCTTGTTGGATATGAAAAGGTAATAACTTAATTCTAAGAATTAGATCTGTAGGGATAGACTATAATCTGTTCACCTATTCTAAGTCCAAGTACATAGATAATGTATTACAGATGTTTAGTATTTGAGATATTTGATACTTATAAAGTATTAAGGATATCCATTATTCTATGTATGAGTTAATATTTGAGTTTAAGGTTATATGGATATTTTAATTTTAGAAGCAAATCCTATTTAAGGTCTACTTAGAACAATACCATTCAAGATTTAAAAAGTTCCAACATACCAGTGGTTGCGAATTAAGTCATAATACAAAATTTATTTAGTGGAAATGAGTAATTGGATTAATAAGTTCTTTAGTGAACTTGATATAGTTCCATGTATTGTTCAATACAGTAATTTACTGTGGAATATTAGAGTCATTGGACATGTAAAAGGAGCTACAATTTCATCAAAGATTCAAGGATGTATTTAGGCAATTTTTTCTTAATATGATCATAATTAAGATGCAAGTTATAAGATTTAAGCAAGTGCTCACTATAGAGAATCTTGTAGAATTCTCTCATTAAGCCATTATCCAAGTAGTAGCATGATAGTCATATGGTTATATATTATAACATACTTAAATGGTTGGCTTAGTGCAAGTAGGAGATTATTGGTTTATTCCTTTCAACAATCAATTAGTTGTAGTTATAATATACTTAAATGATTGACTTAGTGCAAGTAGGAGATTATTGGTTTATTCCTTTCAACAATCAATTAGTTGTAGTTTAGTAACAAAATAATTTAAATATATTCTTTATCTTGTACATATTTAGATGAATAGGATAAAGTCCATAGAATAATTATACATTGCAATGTAATTATTGTGAGGTTATAATTATGAGATTCATATTACATTTACGTATTATCCAATTATTCATAGTTATTGTTCTATTAAGACTGAACATTAATAGAACATAAAAACTGGCACACGTGATATTTTTCCTTTTGAAGGAAGTAGCCAATCTCATAGGCTAAAGTATGGAGATACTTAAACAAATATGTGAGTAGTTGTTAGAGAATAAGTTTACTAAACTGACCCTATATGAGAAATCCATTAGGAACATTACTTTTATGTCTATAGAAATTCTCATTGCGATAATTTTATAAGTAATCTTTTAATTTATGATCTCAAAAGTTGTCTTGTATAAGGATTGCTATGCTTTGATACTATTTATAATTTGTGCTAGTTAAGGTTAACTAAGTCGGTAGTCATCGAATGTAGCAGTAATTATATGGAGGTAGTTGAGTGATCAAGATATAATTCATCATCTTAAGGAAATTAGGAAGAGTGTTTCATTATTCTCTATTGGTATTAATTTAGAAATCCTTGGCCAAGGTAAAATGACGTTTTATAAATATGTTACAAATTAAATATCATTAATTGAATAAGTAGCTAATGATGGAGAACTAATATGATTTGACTCAAAATAAAGTAGACATTAACTCTATATTTAATATCTAATTAAAACATAGTATGGTGAAATGAATGAATTATACGGAAAGATCATGAATGGAAATGTTAGTCAAAACTATTTTGACATTCCTAAATATTTAGATGGTCATGATGTGCTGCTAAATGTCAATCTTAATATACAAATATAGATTGTTTAATTAGAGAATTAAAGATAAATTATCCCTAAATATGATTAAAAATTATAATTTATATTTATTGCCAACATATTTGATAACATAATGAGTTAAACATAAAGAACGGGTTGAACGGAGTAAAGATATTTTAATCAAGTTGAACTTTATTGTAAAGTTTGAAAAACTTGATGATTAAATACGACATATTTAATAAATAAGGATCAAGGTAAGATATTTGATCTTATTTAGGCATAACTGGTATTTAACTAAAATTATTTATAATTTTAATTAAAGTTTAATTTAAACTAGAATTTAATTTTAATTAAATTACTAAAATGTATAAGACTTATTATAAATAGACTTAAACTTTATTAATACTCCTTGCCTAATCCTCTAGTTACAAAATTCTTTCAACTCACGCTTTATTATAATTTATATATTAATCATTTTATAAAATGTTAATAATATTAACATTTAAAAAATTAAATAAAATTTTTTTATAATTTTTTCATTACGTGTTTCTCAACAAAGCACGTAGATATGGGACTTTCAGTATTGCAGCATTTTGTAGGGGTAATGTACGAAACATGGACACGTTGGATGACAGCTCAGACGTCGATCATTTGGGGAACCCTTTGTCATAAATGCTGCCCACACCACAGTTTCTTGCTTTTTTGACCGTTAAAAGACTCTTTGGCGGTAAATTGGAAAACAGTTTTCAGTTTTGCAGTGTGTTTGGGTTGGGAGCGGATTCCATACAGCGGCGCCGCACATCTCTCCGTGAGACACTCGAGGCATATTTTCATCGTCAACTAGTTTTTAACCTTTGAATTTAGACTGGTTTCCATATATGGTTTTCTAATAGGGCACATGGCCTTCTACTCCACGTTTTCTGGTAGGACCTGAGGAGGAGGACTTGATCAGGGATCCCCGTGTTTACTCGGTCAGAAGATTTTGGCCGTGTTACCGTAATTTAAGCATTTAGACACAAATTGGTCAAAGTGGGTACATGTGAACGCAAGACGAGACCCACAATGATTTTACATGCAACTACAGCATTAGTTCAGGTCGCTACGTATCCATTACAAGATACTTTATAATCAAGGATATCATTTCTAGTTCTAATGCATAAAAGGAGATAGTGAGAGTGTGAGACCACTGATTCTATTTCTTAAATTATAGATTGTTGTACCTACTTTTTGACGTACCAAACTTAATGTAAATTCCTTTTTCATAATTTTTTACATTGAGTGGATTTACTAATAAAAACTTTTATTGATAATTGAAGCACTTGAACTGAAATAAAATCTTTGAGATTAGGTGCTAATATATCTATTGCAAGTTGAGTTGGACAGAGGATTTTGTGATCTCGTCCAAACAGTTAGATCATGCCCCAAGGCGCCACAGGATCACAATCAGGATGCCATGATTACCACAATAGATCAAGCGGTAGGTGTAAAAAGTGTATAGCTAAGATTATAACGTAAGTAGATAGCAAAGTAATGTTTTGGCCTTTCGGCCTCGATCGGGCGTGCCTATCCGAGGCTGGTTTGGCTTGCAAGTCTGTTCTCTAACCGCTATGTATGTTCTTTAAACAATAAAAAAGGAATGGACTCATATCTCTGTGATGCATAAGTGATAAGTCTTTGTAAATGAGTTGGCCAACTGGGTCCCTTGAACCGATACTTCCAATACGTTCAGTGTACGAAAATGAAATTACCCGAAGTCTTTTAAGTATTACTCAATTGCCATTTTGATCCTTTTCCTTGGACTAGCTAAAGCTACTATGTTTAAGCACTTCTGTACGTAATCGAAGTTCAGATATATAATTGGGTGGAAGCATTTCCCGAAATTGGTATTGTGATTGCAAGCTTTAATCACACTTAAAGCTGATAATTTAATATGTTTGGAGTAGCGCGTGTTTGTAGTTTAAATTAATTACTACTCTTGAGATTTTGCCATTCAATTTATGTTTAGATCATGGGCTAAGATCTGCATGTGATTGAGTATAACTATGATTATCCTCTTTTTCTCTCTCTCGTACGTTCATACGCACGACACACATTGCACACAACCTACCGTCAACTCTATAAGATTGGGTCATGCTTTGTGTATATCTATGTTTCCTAACAGTTTTTTTTCTCTTGAATTACATATTATAACATGTAACTTGGCCCTAATATAATTGAATTTCATATCATAACTATTGTTTTACAATTAACATGTAAAACTATATATACAAAAAAACAAGTTTATATATCATTTTCATAATTTGAATTGAACCTGGATATGATATGACCGGTGGGGCGGGGTGGTGTTGGTGTTTGAGGGAGGATGTGAAAGGTAGAGGGAAAAATATGTGGGTACATCATGATTATGTCTAAGCTTCTTCCTATCTGTAAAAAATGGACAAGAAGTAGATTTGGAGGATGTGGGAGTTATTGTATCAATTCAGACAGCTGGAGAAAGAAGGAAGTAGTTGCAGGTGAGTGAAAGCCTATCTTCTTGCCTAAAACCACAGGGGAAAGACCGACAATCTCAAGTGAAATCAGGGAAAGGACACGCATGCAATCTCCAAGTTTTACACAAGTGAGGTGTGATTACTAAGACAGACAGCTATATAATACGAACGTACAGATGGTGATTTTGGCAATTACTTTATCTCAAGATTGAGATTTAGTGTAACAAAAATGTACACTTTAAAAAAGCTCGTGCTCTATTCAAATTAGCAAAACGTTCCATCTCATCCTGTAATCAAATTTCGTTCCAACAATTATTTTTTAAACTATTGAAAATATTATAATTGTTAAAAATTTGAAACAGGATAACTTAAATCGCTTTTACTAGTAAAAATTATCTTTTAATTCTTATCAAAATTAAGGAAAGAAATTTGCAAGTTTTTTTTTTCCTTAACAGCTTAATTCAGAAAATTTCATGTCTTCAAGAGGGTAAGTCTACCTAAACCTTTGTTTTTCATTTATCTATTTGTTTCGTTTTCTTTTCTGAGATAAGAGTTCCGTATCTTCTTTTCTACAAATCATTATCATTTTTTTGGACGGCAGGGCATTTTGATAGTCGAAGTTTTATCATAAGGCTTGTTAGGTATGAAATATTTAGAATGACAGTCACCCAAATGCAACGTGGAGTCTACTTTTCTTTTCATTTTTCTGAATGTTTTAATTTATCACAAAGTTTCCTTATCTTGAGCTTCGTCACCATCATTTGATTTATCAGCATTTTAACTAATACAGTTTAAATTGTCAAACATAATTCTTTCAATATTATGATGGTTGACTTTTTTTTTTTCAGTATAAGAAAGTTCTCCTGTTATTATTGAAAGAAGTATTTGTTGGGCTTTGATAAATGTTTTTTCAAAATAATGAATATACTTTTGCCTTAAAAGGCTAAACAATAGTGTTCTCAATGAATACAAGAAAAGCATCCAATAAGGATGAATATCAAGTGTTAAAAGAAATCAAAATATTAGTTTGTGAAAAAAGGACTCTAATAATCTTATGTATGGCAAGAAAGTGTTAATTGATTCTCCACTTAGTGAACTGTTGTTGGCTGAATGAGTGTTTCATCTTGTAAGCAAAGATGTGTACTCTAATTCTGCCATTTATAGCTTGTAAAAGGCTTTCTTTGGTAATGACATTATCAATAACGATCCTTTAGTTTCTTTAATCCTCACTACAAGAGTTAAGACATTTAGTGATAATTTTTTTGTGACTAATTATTATTTTGTCATAAATATGAGATTTTTTGTGACAAGATAATTGATTGACACTATTGTTTGGATTAACTGTGATGATTTATTTTTTTGTCACTAATACAATAGTAATTGTAACAATTTAGTATCTTTCACAATTAAGTTGTCACTATTAATATATTAATAGTGACAACTTTTCTTTTATCGCTAAGTT
>JAOTAY010000190.1:32878914-32898545 GCA_025629805.1 Erythroxylum baracoense | reverse complement strand
ATATTTATTCATAAGTAAATAATTATAAAGTTATAAATATATAATGAAAAAATTTATAAATATGAAATTAATCCTTACAATAATTATAAAGTTATAATTATTTAAATAAATATATAATGAAAATATTGAAATATTGTTTAAATAAAAAAATAAAGAATGAAAAATTAAAAAAATTGAATTAATGAAAAAGAAAGGAAAAAGAATGGAAAAAAGAAAAACGAAAAAAAGGAACAGTGATAACATCTGCTACAATGTTCTTTCCTCCAAAATGGAGGAGAAAATAGATTATGATTGGAGTAAATTTTTCCTCTAAATTGATATTTCTCCTCTATTTTGGAAAAGGGTTGGGGATGGCTTTAGTATTACAAGGTTGAAAAAGTCAACCCTTGGTGCCAATTAGCCTATTGAAACTGGAAAAGGTTGATTTCGGGCAGTTGAATTGTATTTAGCAAACTGAATACAATACCATTAACATATTAAGGTCCACGCAAAAATTGGAAAATAATGGAAACATTTTTGTTAAGTACCTAGTTCGCTACCTTATGATTGCGGCAATGCGACTGTTCGTTAATTAATGTTAACTTGCATGCCGGTGTAAAGAAGAAAGCAACTGGGATTTAGCCAACATGAAATCTCTCTTGAAGCAAATAGAATTATGTACATGAATTTCATTTTGGCTTTGTGTTACATATAATATCCTTTCTTCTTTGACATTTGACTTAGTCACTGCAATTTGACACCCTTTTAAGAATTGGCTGAAGTAAGCATCCCATCGAAGTAATTGCTGAATGTGCTACTACGAATTTGGCTGAAATAAATCCAAACTATGAACAATGGTGATTTCTATTTCCAGTTGTCTGTACCATCGTTTTTGTGTCACACGGACCTCTAAGCTCTTGGTAGTTTGTAATCAATCCTCTATTCCTACGTCGGGTGTATTCAAATAACGATCACACCCAGCTGTAGACGAATTACAGTTGTAGGTACTCAATAGGAAGAGGAAGAATAAACAAGACATCGAAACAAGATAAGATTAAAGGAAGTCAGGATCATGCAAATTTTGGATACAAGGGACACACAACATTGAATTTACATGCGAAGCTGGAAATCGACCCCATGCATGAGATCTTGAAGGTCCTTAACATTCAAATTTGCTCTTGATTTTTCACTAGAATATTTTACTATATTTAATATTGAATTAGTCCGATGTTTCAAAAATGTATAAAATGAGTTTAAATTTAGTAAAAGTATCAAATGCATTTTAAGGTTTGTCTCTTCTTTCCTTATACCATAATTATATCTGCGACGCATTTATTAATCAGTTCTATCAAATTAACACAGCCACGTGGTGAGTGCCCCTTGATAATCGGTTGATTGGGGAGAATTCATTGATGTCGGGGATTGTACACTGTTCTTAAAGCTTGACATTGCTCGTGATTTTTCTCAAGTGTCTATGAGGGGGTGATGATGATAAAAGGGGTGGTATTGGTAACGGTGGTCTTCGATTAAGGTTCAGTATCCCTCATAGTAGGAATCTACGGTACCCTGGTTGAGCATCAAATCATGGTTTAAAATATCACATGCCAGGATATAATAGCAATTGGTACTGACAAGAACACTAACGCGGCTTACTTAGCTAGGTTGTCGTAACGGGGGGGTTACAATGTGGTCGCTAATTTTGTTTTGCCATTTATAGATACAATAGAGTTGGAGGTTCATGCTTTGTCTGCCTTCCAAGAAGGAATGAAGCGATCCTACTTAACTAGCTGCCCTGTTGGAACATGATGATTGGCCCGACGCAATTGATTGGGCTCTTGAGTTTACCAGAACTTGAATTGTGAAGATCAGATAATGTTTTCCAATGCAAGACAAGGTAGTGGACGCAGGTTTGGACATTTTAAATTCACCTGGTTCTATGAATGGTTAGTAAGGAGGGTTCAAAACACTTGTATCGTTATCGATAAATATTCGAGTTTCCTAAATTCAAATCCAAATTACTGAGATAAAATATGTTCAATATCATTAGGCGAACACCGTTGTTTAATATTCATACTGTATATGCGCAACAAGATTCTAACAAAGATGGAAAACATAATGATATTGGTTATAGTGACTCACCAATCATCATATTGTTACTGTAAACTTTGCTTTTCGATGTCAAAAAGAAAAAGAAGAACATGCATGTTATGATAATGGAGGCAATCGATCAGAGATAGTCCTTTCCATGTCGGCCAATAAGATTTCGAAACCTCCTAAGCTTATGAATTGATTGTCGAGTAAATGCAAGCCTGGTGGTATTTAAATTGACAAAAAAAGAACAACGCGTGTACAATTTGAAAACATAATTGACGACTTAAAAGTAAAAATTATAAATGAACCAAGTGTTGTATGGATAGAAAAATTGTCTATATATAAATAAACTCATTTAATATTACTTTTCTTAATAAAATTTTCTTCGATATTCAAGTCATCGTATCAGATCTCTACACTTGAATTACATAATGCCTTTAACATAGATTCCTCCTCTTCAAATATGCTTTACATAGGGTTCTCAATTCTTAAAAATTCTAACTAAATATAACCTTGGACTTTAAAATTTCATCAGACTTGACCATCATATTTGTTAAATTATCTATAATACTAATTTTCTTCATAATAATATCACCATAATAAATAATATATCTAACAAAATAATACAAACATTAATGTATTTGATCCTCTCATAAAATATTTAATATTTAGTCAAATATAGAGGACTCATTATAGCACACAGTACTTTAGGCAACGATATATTTGCAATAGTTTAAAAATGTGTTAATTAAAATTGATATGATGCATCGATTTTTAAAGCGTGACTTTTAGCAATATTAATACGCAATGCTAATAGTAATTTGTAGCCATATATTTTGAAAGGTAACAAAATTAAAATGTTGGTGCTATAAAATTTCATATAAGCAACAATTTAATCCGTTGCTACTTTAAATAATAATTAAGAGTTACAATAAGTAGCCTCGGACTCAAACACACTTAGGTATAAGTCCAACTTGAGCCCGAGCACAATCGAATATAAACAAACTCAATTAAAAATATTATTTGATTTTTACAAATAAAAAATAACATCATTTTTTAAACTTTTAAATCTTAAATCTGGTTGGATCGGATTGGGGCTAAATCAAGCCAAATCAAACTGAAATAGGTAATTTTTGTCCAAAATAATAACAATTAAAGTATTACTATTCTATTATATATATATATATATATATGAAAAAAAAGTTTTACGCTCTTTATAACATTGGAGAAAAAAATGACATTAATAAAGCTTATGGGAGACGTACAAGGCGCCAAAATATAAGACTTTTCAACTTTCCTTGGTTGTTAGATGACGCTTTGGAGGCTATGAACAGGTGCTACGCTTTTGGGGTAGAGTAAGTTCACGTTAAGTTGGTGGTGTAGCATTCACGTACATCAAGCGTTCACTTACAGGCGTTGTACGTCACTTACGTTGCCTTCTTCTGTTGGTGTAATGTTCTGTTGTCACTGAACAGGAGATTTGTGTTGTCAATTACAGGTAGGGTTCAGGCGACATCCTTTGGTGTAGGACCGTTCATGAACAAGTAGCATTCTTACAGTCGTGATTTCGGCTGTTTTTAATGTTCTGTTTTCACTCTTTTTTCACTCATTGTATTCACACAGGGTGTGAGTTTTAATAAACGTAAATGGAAATATCAGTTGTATGGATAAAGGAATGAACGTTGAATGTTATGAAGAGCAGGATTTCCATTTTAAGGGAATTTTTATTTCTAATGCTACAAAAGAAGTTAAAAAGCCATAGTATCGGGAGTTCTATTTAGTACACAGACGTAAGCATATATACGTATCTCCCGACAGCAATCTAAATATTTTCCCCATTTAACTAAAGTACTTTGACAGACAGAAGGTAAATTTATAGATATTATCAAGTGTGACATCGTATGCTTACGACTCTACATCTTACCATACATGAAAACTTATTTCTATGAGTCTTTGTCTTATTGAGCATGAGATCTCAAGTCTTCATCTTATTGAGCATCAGATCTGAAGTTTGTGACCCTTTATTATGTCTTAAGAGAGAGACTGGAATAAGCATGGGAATAACATAGTCATATGTAACACACATGAAAACATTCATTGGAGTTGATAGTTTCGTTCATGTTAACTACAACAAAAGCATAGTTAATAGGCATATTAATACATCTTATACATCTTCGTCTTATTGAGCATCAGATCTGAATTTTGTGACCCTTTATTATGTCTTAAGAGAGGGATTGCAATAAGCATGGGAATAACATAGTCACATATAACACACACGAAAACATTCATTGGAGTTGATAGTTCCGTTCATGTTAATTGCAACAAAAGCAGCGTTAATAGGAATATTAATTCATCTTATACATATTAGTGTCCTTGGCTTGTACTTTTTTCAAAACGGTGTAACTCTCTAAAAATGGATCATTTATTTCATCTCTAATGAATAGTGTCTCTTATATAAATTTTTAAATTGCAAAGAATAACTATAGGTTTTTCTTGAATTCTTTACAATCCTTAGGGTTTTGTAACTACAAGTTTTACTTATATATTTTTTTAACAAATTGTGTATGTAATGTTTCTTGGTTGTTATCATATTTCATATTGTATATGTTACTTTGATGAATAGTTAGCTATCAATGAATAAGAGAGATAGGCATTGAATGACTTTTCCCAAATATAGTGATGAATATTTGAGTATGGTTGATCGTTTTCTTAAAAAGGAATTTTCTAAGGTGGCTAACAGGAATGAAATTTTATGTCCATGCAAGAAATGTTGGAATTGTTATTGGTATAGAAGAAATGTTATATATGATCATTTGATTGTTAATGGATTTGCTCCAAGATATGATGGTTGAGAATTTAATAAGGAAGGTTCAACTAATGAAAATGTGGATATGGATGATGATAATGAATTTGATAGAAGGTCCATGCATGATAATATGGATGTATTACTACTTTGACACATTTAGAGATATATATGAAAGTACCAACAACTATGAAAGAGTTAGTAATGGTCTAAATGTTGATGCTAAGAAGTTTTTTAAATTGGTAGAGGAAGGAAAACAAGAATTATATCTTGGTTATCAAAGTTTTTCTAAGCTTTCTTTCACCCTTCGAATATATCTTTTTAAGTATACTTATGGAATTAGTAATGCAACTTATATAGATCTCATGGGGATACTTAAAGAGGCCTTTCCCAATGCAAAGATTCCTGAATCATTTAATGCGATAAAGAAACTTTTAAAGGATTTAGGACTTCACTATGAAAAGATACATGCATGTCCCAATGGTGGTGTTTTATATTAGGGAAATGATAAGAAAGCAACCAGTTGTAGAGTTTGTGGTGTATCTAGGTGGAAACAAAGCTGTAATAGTGAAGATGAAATAGATCATTATAAAACCTCAAAGGTAAAGCAAATTCCAGCCAAGGTGTTGAGATATTTTTCGTTAAAATTGATGTTGTAACATCTATACATGTGTCCAAAATTAACTGAATTCATGAAATGGTATGATAAGAAGCGTCCTAATGATGGTGATTTAAAGCATCCTACTGATGGCCACGCTTGGAAAGGCTTTGACTTATTGTGTCATAATTTTGTACGAGATCCTTGTAATGTCAGATTAGCTCTTGTTAGTGATAGATTTAATCCTTTTTGCCCAATAAGTGTTTCACATAGTACATGGCCCATAATTTTAGCAAGCTATAACTTAGCACCATGGAGATGTCTAAATTCAGAAAATTTGATATTGTCTTCAATTATACATGGCTTGACTTCTTCTGGAAGGGATATTGATGTTTTCTTGTATCCATTAATTAAAGAGTTGACAGAGTTGTGGGAGTTTGGGATAAAGACGTGTGATGCTTCAACTAATGAATCATTTAGTATGCATACAACCTGTTATGTACAATTAGTGACTTTCCAAGATATGCAATGCTCTTTGGATGGAGTATAAAGGAAAAGTTAGCATGCCCTAATTGTCATTATG
Source organism: Erythroxylum baracoense (assembly GCA_025629805.1). NCBI lineage: Eukaryota > Viridiplantae > Streptophyta > Magnoliopsida > Malpighiales > Erythroxylaceae > Erythroxylum > Erythroxylum baracoense. The sequence continues at coordinate 32,892,491 of JAOTAY010000190.1, read as the reverse complement.
AAACTTGCTTTCAATATTTAAAGCATAGTAAAAAGACTTGCTATGTCAATGATCGAAGATTTTTGGATAGAAATAATCCTTAGAGGCATAATAGGAGATCATTCAATAGTGATTTACAGTTGGGAGAATCACCAATTCCTCGGTAAGGATTTGATGTATTTGAACTTATTAATGGGTATCATAATATGTTTGGGAAGGCAAATAAACAAAAAACACCAAATGATAATTCTTGGAGGAAGAGGTCTATATTTTTTGAATTACCTTATTGGAAGCATAATGGGTGCCGACATAATCTTGATGTGATGCACATTGAGAAAAATGTATGTGATAATATTCTAGGAACTTTGTTAGAGATTTTGGGGAAGTCAAAAGATCATCTTAATGCAAGGTTTGATTTGAAAGAAAAGGGGATTAAAAAATATTTACAGCCTATCAAAGTAGATGACTCTCATGTGTCTCTAGCTAGGACTTGCTTTTACGTGACCCAGAGGAAAAAGAAAACTTTTGTTCAGTTTTGAAGAATGTGAAACCACTGCAAGGTCGTGCATCAAATATTGTACGATGTGTTGATGTTAATAAGAGAAAAATATCAGGATACAAAAGTCATGATGTGATTATGCAACACTTACTCCAATTTGTTGTAAGGAAAACACTATCGAAAAGAGTTGCAATTGTTTTTAGTAGGTTAGGTGCTTTTTTCAAAGGGGTATGCAGTAAAGTCATTAAGCCAGGAGATCTTGAGCATATGGAGAAGGAAATTGTGGAAGTACTATGTCAACTTGAAATAATCTTTCCACCTTGTTTCTTTGTCATCATGCATGGTTCATTTACCAATTCATTTTACAAAGCAAATAAAATGTATTGGGCAAGTGCATTGTCACTCAATGTACCTTGGTGAGAGGCATTTAGGTAGGTTAAAAATATTTGATCTTAATAAAAGCCAACCAATAGGGTCTATAGCTGAAGGATACTTAGCTAAAGAATGTGCAAATTTTTGTTGTATTTATATGCGTCATGAGGTGAGAAGAAAATATAATAGGCATATGGAACACAACGACAATACAAATCTTGTTGACGTATCTTCTAGATTTTTTCCAAAAGTTAGGCATCTTATTGGAGGGAAAGGGCAAAAGAAAGGCAAAGTTGTCAATTTAGACTTAAAGGGTGATTGGTTCATAGGTTTGGAAGACATTAATGGGTATGAGAATGAAAAAGGTCAGTTGGTTATATATTTTCAATGCATAAACAACATTTTGAAATGTGATTTTTAGGGATTACTCTATATCCCCCAAGTATGTGAGGAATGAAAGTCATTCCTTTCTTTTTTTTAGCTAATAATATAATTAATTAAATATAATTAATTAGAATACATTAAAATTAAATATAATTAATTAATTGGAATATATTAAATTTTGATACAAAAATTAACAATTTTTTCTTTCTTAGCAAAAAATTTAATTAAATATATTAAAATTAAGTATGATCAATTAGAATATATTAAAATTTGATATAAAATAAAAATTTTACTAAATTTTATTTTTTACCAAAACAATATAATTAATTAGAATATATTAAAATTAAATGTAATTATTTAGGGTATATAAAAATTTGATATAAAATTTAAATAATTTTTCTTTTTTGAGCAAAACAATATAATTAATTAAATATAATTAATTAGAATATATTAATATTTGATGTAAAACAAAATTTTAACAATTTTTTTCCTTTTTAGTAAAACAACATAATTAATTAAATATAATTAATTAGAATATATTTCTCAAGATTTCAACAAACCAACCACTATCAATGGCAATGACAATTATTCCTTCGTCCTAACCAACCATTATAATTATAATAGTTATATCCATTCTTATTCCTTATTATATTTATTTCCATTCCAATTACCATTACCCCACGTAAACCAGCCACCCCCTTAAATACATTACATCTAGCTCATCGATACATTCTTTTTAATTCAAATGACAAAGATGTTGAGAAGTACATTAGGTCAGGTTCACATAGATCATTTATCCATCATAAGATCAATTTTTTTTATTCCCATCATATTAGTTAACATATATCATTCTTTTTAGGCAGAATCAAAAATTGAAAGAGGCAAGCAGTAAAAGAAGTCGATGGGCAAGGGCACAAGATCATTCCAATGAGTTTCCTCAATGGTTTCAAGATAAATTGATATCTTGTAACGACAACCTAATTCATATTCATTGTTTGTCAAAAGGCCCTAACAATGTGGCAAGGAAAAATTCAGGTTATGTTATTAATGAATACAAGTTTATGACTAAAATATGGGATGCTAGGTGTAAGAGTCAAAATAGTGGAGTCTCTTTGACAACATTAAATCCAGTTTTGCAAGTTCTAGAGACCAAAATCCAACCATTGGAAATGTAACTTACTATGGAGCAATAGGGGAAATTATTAAAGTGGATTACTGGGGACAATTTAGTGTAGTGTTGTTCAAATGTTGTTAGTGTCAAGAGGAGAAAGACGATTATGGACTTACTTGAGTAAACTTCAAAAAGTTATGTTCTATGGATGATCCTTTTATATTAGGAAGCTAAGTCAATCAAGTGTTTTATATAGCTGATTGTATTGAGGAAGGTTTTTATTATATGGAGAAGAAGGTGCCTAAGTATCAGTTTAATGTACCTTTGGATGATAATGAAAATGTTGAAGAAACTTAATAGGGAGAATCAAATGACTATGCCAGTGATTTCTTTCGAAATAATGGTGATATAGACCTTAACTGGTCTAGAGAAGATTTAACTGTAGACATTATGGACATACCTTGTAATATCTTAAATATAGAAACATAAAATGATGATGAAGAAGATGATTTAAACTTTGATGACACTGACCGGGATTGGATGGATAATGATCAATAAATTTTTTATAGAAGGTCCTTATTTATTTTTCTTTATCTATTAAAAAGATAAATTTATTACTATATGTTTAAATATACTTTACTAATATACTTATTTATATATAGTTCTTACCAACAATATTCTTTATTTTAATAGGTCTTCACAATGAAAAAACGGAAGAAGCAAACATATGCGACCAAATTTGTTGCACCAAGCTCTATAGTTAATTTTGTAAGAAAGCAACAGAAGAAGACTCATGCTTATGAACTAAAAGATTCATCTGATCTGTCACATAGAAAGGAAGAGCATTTGGAGAATATTGTATAGCAAGGCTAATTTATTAAAGAAAAGTTACATGTTTTCTCATTTACTTTAGTAATATATATCTGATTATTCTACTGTTACATTTAGTTTGCTTATAGTTACCATATTAACAGTTATTTTTAATCCTCTTTGTAATGTGAATGCATTTTTTGATATTGTTATATATTAAAAAACTTGTAATTTAATTTTCTCTCCATTGGTTTTAATTGTGACAAATTTTAATAGAAAGGCAAGGACCAATCCTCTCAGAAGAATGATAGACCACAACCTTTATGTCCTTCAGGTAGTGTTAATAACGTTTTAAGATGGAAAGAAGAAAAAAAACTTGCTCAGTAACATCCATAAATGGAACAAGTGAATGAAGGGGATGATATACATGAAAATGTAGCAGAAGCGAATTAGGGGAAGGGATTGACCAAAAAGAGTATGCTTTTCTAAGTTAGAAAGGAGTAATAACTAAAATGATGGAAAAACAATCTAAACCACATGAAAATGTAGTAGAAGATAATGGATATGATATAAGCACGGATATGGTAGAAATTGCTACTACACAATGCAAAGGTAATCTTATATTATACTATTTTAAAAAAAATTTCTCTTTTGTATATTAACATTAATAATTATTTTGAATATAGAATTTGTGAAGAAGAAGGGAAGAGGTCTAACTTTGCTCAAGGAGGTTCATAAAAGATCGATGGAACAATGCAAACCATTTTTTTTCAATGTTTTTAATCAGGCGATTGGTCCGGATGAGAAGACGTTGATTGAATTCACGTTTTTCTTAGGTACTATAACTCCCAAACAAAATCTTGCATCTCTAAACCATGTTAATTGGTTAAAGATTCCTAAAGAACCTATTTGGGAATATCTTAATGTAAGAAATCATTATCTTAATACTCCTTTTAGTTTTGTTTTATGAAATTTGAATAAGTATTTGTTACATTGCACAAGAGATATATTCTGCCAGTAGAAGGTAAAGAATGGACTTTGAAAACTGTTGGAGATGCATGGAGACTTTATAAATGTAGAGTGAACTAAAAGCATTTCAAACAGTATAAGACAGATGCAGAAAGAATGGCCAATCGTCCTAACTATATAAACAAAGAAGTCTTTGAGGATCTCATTTCTTATTGGAACCACCAAGATGTGAAGGTATGATATTTATTATTACTTTTTACAAATCAGTCATATGATATCTAACTAATATAAAGCTTCAATGTGTAGCAAATTGCTGAAACAAATATTCAAAATAGAAAACAACAAACTGAAATGCATACAGTTAGTCCTACGAGCTTTGCAAGTATTTATGCTAAGTTGGTAAGTTCTCCAATGAGTTATAATCTATTAAGAAATTGCTTTAATTTTCTAAATTATAAATAACAATTGTTTCCATGGATAGCAAAATAAAAGAGAGGATAAAACTCCACTCTTTAATGCTGAAAGGTATATCGCAATTTATAAAAGAAAGTCTGGAAAAGTGTACAAGCAATTTATTGAAGCTATAAGGGAGAAAATTGTAAGTAATGCTGGTTTTGTAATAATTTTCTATATTGTTGCTACGTTTATTGAGATGCCTAAATTTATTGCTTATTTCAAGTGTTTTTGATTCCAATTTATTACTTTTGTATATTGTTGATTTGTTTTTCTTGTTAAAATGAGTTATTTCTAGTATAACTGGAATTATAGTTAGTTTTTTGTAATCATATATGACGCTTGCATTCATTATTGTGACTGCAAATTTTCTTCTGTAGGCTCGCATTGAAGAAGTGCAAAAGGAAAATGATAGTGAAAAGCTTGATAAAGTTGTGGCTGATTTTGGATTAGTAAGGCTTGGACATAATAAACTTTTTTAAAAAGGTGTGAAAGTATCTACAATTAAAAAAAATGGTGAGTGAAGCCTTATACAAAGTTCCTAATAAGCATTTGCAGTCCATCAAGATTGCATTAGAAGAAGAGATGAACCAAAAAGTAGAAGTTGAAAAGGAGAGAATGAGACAGGAATTAGAACAAGAGAGTTGAACGCTTGAAAATATTAAAACAACTAAAACAAGATAAAGCTGATAGAATGAAATGATGAAACAAATGTTCTCCCTTATTCAATCTCAGCTTAGGCAAGCTAACACCACTAAAGTAGACATGCTTTATAAATTGATTACACCTAATCAATCAATAGGGATGGCAATTCCAGCCCGGCCCGAGCCACGAACCAACCATGGTTCGCCTGGACTGGGCCACGACCCGACCATGGTCTATCTGTGCGGGCCACGGGCTAGCTTGGCCCGGCCATTTTGGACAAAACGGCACCGTTTTGTCCGAAACAACGCCGTTTTGTATTTTTTAAAATTAAAAAAATTTAGACGGGTTGGAATCTGCCCGGTGGGCCACGAACCAACCATGGGCCGGATGACCCGTCTGTGGGCCGGCCCATCCCCGCCCGCCTGGCCCATTGACATCCCTATCAATCAAGAAAAGAATCTTCTATTTCTCTAAACCATACATATCAACATGACGAATATCTGGTAACAAATTTCCTTAATTCATTGTTTTTGTATATCATTTTGTTATCTTTTTTGTTGAGATTAGCTGCTTATGTTTATGCTTTTTGAATTTGTTCATTAAGAGAATTGAATCATTATGTTGTTAGTTTTTGGACTATATTATTTGTTTTGATTAAATTGACGTCACAATAAAGTAGTTAGTATTTCATTTTTTAGATATATTAACTTGTTTGTGAGCATAGTAGTTATACAATTCTAACATACTTCTTGTTTCTTTCTTTCTTTTTTTTGTAGGATGGTGATGATTAGGAGTGGACAAGGAGGTATCTGGTAAAGAATTTTGGATCACCCATACATATTGATTTTGTTTAGTATTTTGATTAATTCACCTATATTCCATATGGAATGGTGGACGATATTGTAAATGAATATTTTAACTAGGAATATTTTGCTTTTGTATTTTTAATATGTTAAAAGATTGAATTTTACAAGATCTTTTGGATTATATATTATATATAAATACTATGCTTTTGTCTTTTACATTTGATAGTATGTACGTAATTAAGACGTACAATAATATTTATATATTTCTTTTAATGTATATATGGATGTTGCCTATATAATGACAAGAGTTTGATTTTACGTTAAATGGTATTGGTAATAAAAGAATAAATTGTTCCTTTTATTATTGCAAATCGTTGCCTAAAAATTTTTACTTTGTTGCCTTATAAAGAATTAAAAGTGTTGCAATATCTTTTTAACATTGTTGTTATGGTTTGAAACTAATATATTGCCTTAGCCAAAACTTAAAGGAACATTTCTTATTTTGTTGCCTAATCAAAAAATCCATTGCCTTATACTTATTGTAGTCACTTCTTGTAACAAAATGAATTTTATTACCTTAATAAAAAGGCAACAATAATTGTACTTATAGCTACACTACTGTCTGTTTCTAAAGCATTTTTTGCTTTATTGACTTTGACTATCATAATGAACAAATATGACCTTAGAAATTAATTTGAATTTAGTAATTAAACATCTAAACCAAATAGCTTATTTGAAAGCTTTTGTAACAACTATATACTCTTCTTCTATAGTGCTGAGCACAAATATAAAATGTAAAAATTGTTTTCTAACTAATTACACATCCATTAATAGAAAATAGATAACTAGCAAAGGAATTCCTCTTTTCATGATATTATTATAATCTAAGTCAAGTAATCCTTCTTTTTTCTTACTAAACTTTTGACATGTATTTATACTACCTTATAAGTACATTGGAATCCACTTAATAATATGTCAATGCTCCTTTATAAGATTAGACATATTTATGTTAATAATTCTAATAATATGTGAAATATTAGGACAAGTGCATACCAAAGTACATATAATACTACCAACTACATTAGAGAATAGAACCTAAGATATGTAATCAACATCAAAATTTATTTGTGGTGAGTGAGTGTGGTATTTATTATATTAAAAATCTTATGAATATAAATGAGATATAACCTTCATTTTTCTTTGTTTTAAAAGATATTTATACTTAGAATTTTGTTCATAGCCTCTAAATCTTTCATTTTAAACTCTTTACTTAACAAGGATTTTAATCAATTAACTTCAAATATTTGCTTAACTACAATAAACATGCCATCAATATACAATGGTAAATAAGCAAATGACCCATTAAGAAATATCTTTTAATAAATACAATTTTAAATACAATTACCATACTTATTACATGAGTAATTATAACTAATCATAAATAAGTCAAAATGTATTATATCATTGCTTGACTGATTATTTCAATCTACGCAAAAACTTCTTAAGTAAGCATATATGGTTTCTTTTTTTCCTTTAACAACAAAACCCTTAGGTTCTTTTATATAAATTTTCTCTTTAAGTTTACATTATAAAAAGTTGCTTTAACATATGTCTATTCCAATTTAAGATCATATATAGAAGCAGGAGAAAGTAAAAAAAAAATAGAGCTATTTTATATAACATGAAAAAAATATATCATTGAAGTCAACTTCCTTTTTTGATGGTAACTTTTTCAACTAATAAAGCATTATACCTTACATTTTCACCCTTGTAATGTCAGCATTATTAAAGACTCATTTGCAAACTAATGATCTTGATTTTATGTATTTTTTATTCATCATTTTTCTAGAAGGATTTAATCTCTTTATAAATAGCTATTAACCTCTTAGTATAATCATCACAAGGAATAACTTCATAGTATGTAAGAGTCCCACCAATATTATATATTTCTTGTGCTATTTCTAAGGAATAGATTACTAGGTTGGTCTTTATAAATCTATGCAACAACCTAATTTCTCTCTCTCTTTTAGCTTAGCTATGTTTATTTTTGAAAAATTAAAAATTGAACTATAAAATATGACCTTTCAGTTTTTAGAATAGTTAAAACTGAAGAGTTAGCAAGTGATAAAATAAGTTTGTAATATCCTATTTTTCGGTACATGCTTAGGGTTCAACCCTAGATCAAGCATTGCATATACATGTATAACATTAGCATTCATACACGAATTGATATTTTTACTCATTACAAGTAAGCATATGCACTCATTTGACATGTCCTGGGATATGAAAAATGTTAAGTGAACGTGATGTGAATTATGATTTGGTATGTCCTAAATTTTGGTATGATTGGATTTCAATTAGTAAATTGGAATTAAATGTTATGGATTAGGAAATTGATGAATTAAAATGGACATTTGGACTAGGACAAATTCCAAGTAGTAGGATAAATTGATACATAATTAGGGTGATTAAGCTTAAAACTTAAGTGACATTTGGCATAGTTAAATGTGTGACAAATGGAATAGTAAATAAATGACAATTGGACCAATTCTTATGTGACAGGTGGAACAATCTTGGAGTGACATGTGGATTGATTAAAGGGTGACAAGTGGTTGCTTAATTGTTGAACAAATGGATAGCATGCTTTAAGACATATGTCTTTGTAAGTTAATGACACCTAGCTAGCTTATTGATGTGGCAAATTCCAGCACCCAAGTTTCTGCTTCCTTCCTTGTTTCCTTCACTGAAATTGCTCCAACTTTTCCTCTGAAATTTGCTTAAACCCTAGCCAATTTGTTGCATGAAAACCATACCTAAATCCTTCACCAAATTACCAAGAAAACTAACTGAATGTTATGTTCATTTTTACTGTTCGAAAATCACCTTGCTTTCACCATAAGTTTATGTTGATTTTGCCTACTTGGAGACTTAGTTTAATATGAAGTTTTATGTTGAATTGGAAGCCTAATAATTAAGTAACAATCTGAGTTTTATGACATGTTAAATGGTATAGGAATGATACTTGAATTGGAATGAAATGCATGAGATATTGGTGATGATATGTGTTGGAAAAATTTTCCTTATATGATAATTTCTGGTTTGGTTTTGATGTGTGGAAGTTATTGATTTGTAAGTTACTTAATGAATGGTTTTTGATTTGGTTTTGGACATGAAATTGATATGGAATTGAGGTATGAATAAGTTGGAAATGAAGGGGAATTGATGAACTATAGTGAAGGGGTGTTGAAGGTGTATGACGTGAGTTAATTGTAGTGGTTCTACTAAATAGACATCGGTATTTTAGCCATAACTTGACCTGTAGATATCCAAATAGGGTGATTTTAATTTTATATTAAACTACACACATATTTTTACAATTATTATGAAGGAATATAAATTTATTTCTGTCTTTAAGGGTTTTGAAACTTGTCTTGAAGTTAAGTTTTGGTTACTATCATCACTGTTTGAGAACAATCTTTATTAATTTGGGTATAACTCTAGGAATAATGAACCAAATTGTATGAAATTTAGTTCATTAGAAACTTAATACATATAGAAACATTTTTTTAGAAGAACATATTGCCTAGAAACCTCAGTTCTATGTTAGAATGGCCATACACAACTGACCTGAAACCTGTCCTGAGAAAATCTAGAAAACTAATGATGGAAATGGATGGGGACTTTCGGATAACCTATCCCACGATTATAGGAAGCCATACACGATCTTAGGAATGACATGGAAGTAAATAAAATGTTCTTTTGTGTGATTTTTGAACCAATTAAGGATTAGGTACTTAGTTATGATGCAATTGGACTTGATTAAGGTTTAAAATGAAAATAATTTGATGATGGAAAAGTTGGTTAAATATGTGATAAGTTTGATTGATTGTTGATGAGATACTTTAAGGAAAAGAATGTTTGATAACAATTCATCTAAGTTTGAAATGAAGGAGTGTTAAAGAAATGAAGATATTCATATGAATGCAAATGTATTCTAAAGGTTATGAATATTGTATTATGAATGAATGAATAAGAATTGGGAAGTATGTCAATGCTTGTAATGCTAAAAAAGAGTTAGTAAATGTATGGTTAATGAAATGAGCATGATCAAGTGAACTTAAGGTATTAACCTAATTGCAACCTAGCTATATACAAGCTATTATGTTTGAATGATTATGAATGGTAATTAAGGAAGCATACCCGGGAACGTCATTGAGCATGAATTGAACATGGCATATATATATATATGCATAATTGAATAAGTATTTGTTTTATCAAGTTAGTAATGTGTACAATGCATATGTCTTTAGATGCTCAAGACGTACGCCATCATTCCGATATTGTTGGACTATCTAGGCAATAGCATATATGGGAGCGTACTGTGAGTCAACCTAGATAATCTTCCTAAGATTGATTTATTTTGTTTAACTTCCAATTATTGAACTGTTTATGATCTGTATGAGAATTTTGGACTTTAATGGTCCAAGGAGTTTGATATTCGGGAATGTATTGGAATTGTTTTGTTTACATTTGAATTCTATATGATTTTGAACTACTCAATGAAAGTTAAATGCCAGATTGAGGTCTGATGAATATAAGATTCTATTTGTGCATCATAAGTAAATGTTTGATAGCATATTCTATCATTTGATACATGACATGAAATGCATGATCAGATAAAGGTGTTATGACCAGAGTAGCCAGTCTGAAATAGCTTTAAGGTTAAAATTCTGTACGTAAAGCTTTGCTTTGTGATTTCTGTATCTGATTGAACCCAATACAGGTCAATATCTGTATCTGTATCTAAAGACACTTGATCACAACAAATAATAACGAGAGTGGAGTCTCATAAGCATCTACATTAGTATATGATAATGAAAATACTTTTGAATTTTGATGATAGTATGATATGCCTCACTTGTGTACTTTTGATAAAATGCTTAACTGAGATAGATGATGATGTTACCTAAAAAGATAATATGATTTGTTGAAATGAAGACTATTGTGTATTTGGTTTATATCTGTTATGTTTAAGTTGTTGAATAAGTGAAATCATCAATGATGGTTGATTCATTGAGTTCGTAAAACTCATCAAAATTATAATGTAGCTTTTCAGGTACGAGATAGGAAACCTAGTTCCTAAGGTATTCTAGAAGATCGATTTGGATTAAGTTATGGCTCACAAGTCTGTTAGCTGGCATATGAGGAGTTGAAGTTATGTTTAAGTAGTTTTCTTTACATATACATCTTTTGTATAAAGAGACATGTTTATGATAATGTAAATATTTGTTAAATGAAAGTAGTGCTGCAATGTAACTTTTGTTAATTAATGAAATGAGGAGTTAAGTTTTTAAGCATTATGTTCTTTTTTTGATGCCATATAAATGTATGAGGTTGTTCTAACGTGCCATTGTCATAGGGTATGTACTGAAATGCCCTCTGGATGTTTGGGTGTATACTCTATGGTGTTGGGGTGTTACAAAGTTGGTCCCCATGTACAGTATGCCCCCTGATAATTAAATCAAGTTAAAGAGTATACCCACATGCTCCATTACTTCTGAAACTAGAGGCATCCTAAGTATGCTTAGCTATGTTATATAACTTATATTATGATGTCTTTTTCTCTTCCTCTTTCTCCTCATCTTCATCATCTTTAAAGTCAACAAATGGAATTGATTAGTTACATAATAAAGTTAATAAAGAATTTAATATGTATTAAAGGAAGAAACATACTCCTTTTTTTATTAAGGTATAAAATTTTGTATCAAATACAATAGTCATATTAATTAATGATATTTTATATTGTATTACATTTTCTAGGTGTTGGAGTTGTTTTAAGTGTTTTCTTAGATGATAATTATATGTTTAGGAATTAAAAGTGTGTTATTTTTATTGTTATTGTTTTTATGTGTTTTAATTGTTTGATTAGTTTATAGCAAATAATTTGATCATAATTTTATGTTTCAAGGGGTATTTGATGTGTTTGTGAGTGAATGGAAACAAGAAATTAAATAAAAGATGAAGGATGGAAGAATCGTGAAAGAGAGCTTGGAGCAAATTCCAGTAAATTTCTACTTTTCTAGCTCGCAAGTTCTTTCGTACTTTTGAAATTTCAAGGCTGTTTTAAGAACCAAATTAAGTAGGAAAACCCTAGAAGGAACCATAGAAGCCTCAAGAATTATTAAAGGATTAAAAAATACTAAAAATGATGCTACACCTCATATTCAAATAGATCAAAGAGGAGACATTAAAAGTAACTCTAGATTTTCCAAATTTCCATATCAAGACACCACTACAAGAAAATCATGGAATAGCATTGGAAATTTTTTGACGGACAGAAAACCGATGCTATTTACCGACAGAAATTTACTGTCCGTCAGTAAACAAACAATACTGTTCATATATAGCGATAGAACAGTATATCCGTCGTTACGGCGTCGGAATAAGAATGGTTCCCGCAATGTAATTGCTTCGGATATATACCGACGGAATTATGTCTGTCGGAACTTTACTGACAGATAAGAAATCACCGTCGGTAATAATTGCAGGAATTACTCCTGCAATTAATTAGTATCGCACAATTACCAACGTAATACATTCCGTCGGTATCCGTTAATTAACTCTACCGACGAAATTGGTCTGCTGTCGGTAATTCAACAGTTAGGAAACTTAAATGCCGACGGACTGATGTTTGTCCGTCACTAAAAGAGAGGTAACCGAGGTAGTCATGTAATTTGGAAAATCAACTACCGACGAAATATATATTCCGTCGGTATTTGTCGACAATTTGCTTCGTCTTCCGTTTAAAGTTACCGACGGAGTATATATTCCGTTAGTGATTCATCGGTTTTAACACAAACACGTGGCGTGCGTTTCATCAAATTTACCGGCGGACTTATGTGTTCCGTCGCAGAAAAAGCGGTAAACGACAGCGGTCAAGTAATTTGGAAATTCAAATACTGACGGAATATAAATTCCGTCGGTATTTTTTGGAAATTTCTTTCGTCGTTTGGTTAAAGACGACGAAGTAAACCAATTCCGTCGGTATTTGGATGTTTATAACCAATATATAAACATTGCTTTCTAATAGGACCAAATACAGCAAACCATTGAACGGTGGTCTCAGCAATCTGAATATGTTGACGAGACTGACACTTACCTTGAAGCAGTTGGTGGTAGGGATCGTCGTGGGAGGATATTCGGATTAGGATCATTTGTCAATACTTCTTATTTGCAACCCTCCATGTCTAGTACAGCAGCATCAGCTAGGCGGTCCAACAACAGTAAAGTGGAGGCATTTGAAAGTACAGTGCAGACATTGTCCACTCAGTTGCAACAAAAGTTGGAACAGTTGCAACAGTCGATGGCAGCGTAACAACAGTCAATGCTGCTATGCGCTCAGCTCCGTCAGGTGATGGATGAATTGAAGGGTAAGGGCAGCAGGTCACCAGAACAATCAGACGATCTACCAGCTCCTGATCAGTAGTGTAGTATTGGTCATTTAGTTTGTATTACAGATATTATTATTTACAATGTAACGTTTTTATTA
>JAOTAY010000190.1:32849745-32878814 GCA_025629805.1 Erythroxylum baracoense | reverse complement strand
ATTCCTTCCCTCCACTTTCACCGACGACAATTGTTTCCATCGCTATATTTAAACTTTGACGACGTATATACTGACAGTCTTTTGTATTCCTTCGGTAAATAGCTACAGTTTTTTTTCCGTCCATAAATTTCTGACGCTAATTTATGATTTCTTGTAGTGATGAAGATGAAGAATATAAATTGAAAAAAATCAAAGGAAGGCACAGCATCACAGCTCACAGCCATGACATAAAATTCATGGGCGTGAGTATATTAGTCACGCCCATGACTTATTTGTCATGGGTGTGACACTTCATGCACACCCATGACTGATTTATATGGACGTGACAACACCATGCACGATCATGAATCATATGCATGCCCGTGAATAACAAATGTATGCCCTTGAAATGCTGCTAGCTCACTTGAAAACCTAGTTTTGAGTACAAATAAACCGTTTTGACAACAAAAATGTTATGAAAAGTTAGACAAAACATTTATGGGCTTCGGGAGAAGAATGAGGAAGAAGGGTGGACAACGTCAGAGATCTATGGAGAAGATGGAGAGCTAAGCTTCCTGACACTGGTTTGGAGGTGATATCGACACTGAAGAACCCAGTTAAGCATTTCTCTCATTTTTTTGTTGTTCTTTTCTCTTTAGGGATTGATTATGTTATCCTATGCTTATGGATTTAGATTTTCATGTATGAATAATCTTTATTCTCATTATTTTTAGATTGTTTATGTATGAACCAATTGTTAGAATCTTGAACACAACATGTAATTATTATGTTTGGAATTGCTAGAATCTTCAATATACTTCATAATTGTTATATTGAGATTCATTTGTAGCAACTAATGGTTTCAGATCATTAGGGATATAATCCATAATTGTTGTGTTTTCGATTGGTGTCAAATCATTAAGAATAATATAACCTAGGTTAAATGACCCGAGCTTGTGTGGTTATTGCCTTGATTAATCTATTTTTCTAATTCATAATAAGGTTGTCCAATTAAATCTAGAGATTGTATCCTAGTTTGTTTGATAACTAGGTTTAATTAATAAGTATCTTTTAATTAAACACAACCTAAGGGAAAACTAAAGCTAATAAACCTTATCTTTAACCTATGATTAATAGTTGCTCGGAGGGTAAGAGAACAATAATACAATGAAGAATGTTTAATTGAGTGAAGGCTGAAATAGAATCAATAACCGAGTTCCTAACGATTTCATCACTTTCATCATTTTTTAATGTTTTTTTAATTTGTTTTGACTAGTTTATTTTCATTTTATTTTCTTATTTGAAAACAAACAAACCCCCTAAACCTAAACACCAATTCTTTTCATAACAAAACTAACCGAGCACTCTTTGTGAGATAGACCTAGATTCATCACTTTTATAGTTGTTGGTCTAGTTATTTTGAGTAGTGTTACAATGCACTATGTCACTTTTCCATTTCTTGTTTATGGTATTGCAGTCCTACTTTGCACCTGACTTCTTATCGATAGTATAAGTGGGCTTTAGAAAACTTAGAAAATAAAATTCTAAGCTACTAAAATGCTAAAATGCTTTAGGAAGAGAAATGATTTGACTTTGGTAGCAAAAAAATGTGAACTATAAATTTGAAGTAATAAAATGAATGCTCAATATTAAGAAAGTTGGAAAACTAATAACAAAATTTTGAAATAAGTTGATTATTTCTTTAAATACTAGTTTTGAGTTTGTCTTATGATTAAATATGTGTAGTAGTGTTTCCCACTTTCATGGCGCCGATGAATTTATAGCCCTCTTATCTTTAAACATTTTTTTATTGTAACTTCTCACTTTCCTATATTTTAGCTAACTATCTGCCATTATTTCCTTAACTTTCACATTTTAGACTTCTTGTAACTTAACTTACAGCCTACTTAACCATGTTCCTGTTAACTATCTTTCACTTTTTCCTCAACTTCCATAGACTTCCACGAACTCAGCATATTTCTTCCTATATCCCTATTTTTTTCACTGCCATTGAATTCTTTAGCTAAACATATACTGTGCTTTTATTTCTAAGCTACTTCCATTTATTGGTTATATTACTTCTTAACCAATATTTGAAGTTATTAATAATATACACAAAATTATCTTTCTCTCTATTAATATGAAAAGACATTGTAAACTTAATTTTGTATTGTCATTTGGATTATTTGATGACACAACTATAGTAATATGTTTCTTGTTGTTCCCTTTTAGAAGGTGAGTTTCTTGGGAAGTTTTCAAATTATAGTTAGAATCTTTTGAAAAATTCTTAATTGCTTATATTGACGATAATTAAACAAAGTAAGAAAACAAATATTATATATTATTTGTAATTAGTTTATTACAAGTAAATACTAATTTATAGGCATTAGAATAGAGTTTATATTGATGAACTTGTGTATAAAAGGTTGTGTCTTTCCTTCTTAATATATAAACAAAATTATCTTTCTCTCCATTGATACATATAAAAAATCATATTTTCCTCATGGTATTCAAGTACTGCATCTTGGTAACCTAAAAAACCTATCTCACTCTAACATTATGAAAGAAATAATCTAAAGAGGCTAATTTTGTCAAACATAGCATTCAAATCTAACACTAAAAACCTTAATAACCTATTGTATTTCCACTATCTAGATCAGCTTGGGTTGGTTTTTGTGTCATAAACTTTAAAGGAAAACTATAGTATATGAAAGGCAATAATGATAAAAAATAAATAAGAATTTACTGATCAATCAATGGTGTAAGCAGAGAATTACAATAATGAATATGGTGTGACAACCTTGTTAAAACTTAGATATTAAGTTCAATCTCTAAGGATATAGTAGTCAACAATTTTTATTGTAATAGAGCATAGGTGGTTTGGATTAAGTTTTCTCAAGTAAACAGTGTTCAACTATTTCATATTGAACATGAAATATATGATTGCATTTAAGGAACCTTGGATGTTGGGTCCTATTTCACCAAACTCAAAGGATTATGGGATGAAATAGACGTTTTTTTTTCTCTTATCTTAGCTTGTTATTTTGGAACTATGAAAGAGGAACTATCATATCGAGAAACACAAAGTACATTTGAAATAAACTAAAAAAGGCAAAATTTAATCAACCAATTGCTACTTCATAACAGGTTAGGAAAGATATATCTAATTCCTTTCATTTTACTTGAGTGCAGTATGAACAAATCTTATGTATGCTTTGCAATAACAAAACCTCCATGACAAATCAAGCTGGTAATCTCTCAACCAATGATGAACTTTTAGACAAAGCTTTTTGTTTTACTTGTCAAGGTAGGAAAACTACATAGAATCGTGATAGTGAAGAAATAAATTATAGTGAAGAAATAAATTATATTGCTTATAATCTTCATTTCTTACAATTTCAAAAAATATTTAGAATAAAATAGTAGAACTTCCAAATGGATCTCTTACTAATATAACATGTATTGGTCAATTTATGTTTTCATCTGAATTAATTCTTGAAAGTATTTTAGATCCTAATTTTTTAATTAAATCTTCTTTTCGTTATTATCATTCCTTTTGTGTTGTCCTATTTCTCACCTAGTTTTATGTGATATGAGACCTACACTTAAGGAAGATTATTGGAACGAAAACTAAACAAGAGGGACTTTACTACTTAGATGAACCATAAAAAGCTTCATGGAATTCAATCTCTAACATCATTTCCTGTTACCAACATTTTGGCAATCTTTCAAATAAAGTTTATGTTTTATTTTCCTTTTTAAATATAAATTATGATAGTCATGATTGTTTGATATGTCCGTTAAAGAAACAAATTAGATTGTCGTTTTTAATAAGTAAAATTTATAATCAAACACCTTTTGAGAAATTATATGGTAATATTAGAATGATTACTATATTATTTTTAACTCTACGGCTCGATATTTTCATACCATCATTCATGATTTTGCTAGATGCATATGAGTCTATCTAAGGACCCACAAATCAAAAACTTAAATACACAATTAATTTTACTAATATGGTTGAAAACTAGTTCTTTTATAAAGTTAAGATAATGTATAGTGGCAATGGTCATGAGTTCACATTTAATGATTAGTATTTGTCTAAAGAGATTATTCATCAGACTAATTATATTCATACTCCGTAACAAAATGGAGTAGTTGAACTGAAACATAGATACTTATTGAACATAAATCAAACTTTGCCTTTCCAAACTAACCTTCTAAAAATATTTTGAGGAGAAATAATTTTAATAGCTGCATACCTTATAAACCCATACACCTATACCAATTTTACAAGAAAAAATAACTTATGAACTGCTTTCCAATTCATTAACTAATTACTCACATTTATGAGTATTTCAAAGTTTGTGTTTACTTCTATTCATAACCAAAATCATCAAAATTTGAAAAAATTCTTATTCGTTGCATTTTTCTTAGTTACTTTCTTCAAAATAGAGTTCCCCACACTCCTATCATCACTAAGAGTGATCCACCTCTAAAGACATTCATTTTTAAGATGGCCCTATCATTAGCATACTTTACCTACCATCAAAACAACTAATCAATCTAATATATCTATCACCAAAGCACATACTTTACTAGTGAATTATGAACCTAACGATATTGTACATCTTCATATATCTCCACCTAATTTGCCATCTACCATTTTGTCACATCACTCTAAGAGACCCACCAAAAGTCTTAATTTTCCTTCAAAACTTTTATGTAGAAGACATCCTCTCATCTAGACGTTCTAGGACATCATCTAACTATAACATGGTCACCACTTTAAGAATGCCTTACAATCTCTCATGTCATTTCTTATGATAAATTATGCACTTATCGTAAAGCTTTTACTACTTCCTTAACCTTTACAATAAAACCTTATAGTTTTTATAGGCTATAAAAGATCCTTTATGGTGTGATGCCATGTCCACTGAGATTCAAGCACTTCAAATTAATAATACATGGACACTCATACCACTACCCTATGACAAGAAACTCGTTAGATGCAAATGAATCTAATGGAACTATTAAACACTACAAAGTTTAATTGGTTGCTAAATGATATATTCATATTAAAGGTTTTGCTTACACTGAGACTTTCATCCATGTTGCCAAGCTGGTCAATGTATGTACTCCAGTTAGTATTATTGCTATCAAGGATGGTACCTCCACCAACTTGACATTAATTAATAATACATTCTTGTATGGTAATATTAATGAAGATGTCTATATGTCACCACCTCCTGAATTCAGACGAAAGAGGGAGAATCGAGTATGCAAACTTATCAAGTCATTATATGGCTTGAAACAAGCTTTGAGGAAATGGTTTTTGAAACTATCCTTATCCTTCAAGAGTATTGGTTTACAACAATCAAAGATAGACTATTCACTATTCTTCCTAACCCATGAAAGTAACTTTATAACAAGCATTGTTTATGTTAATGATGTAATTTTACTAGGCATCAATACTCCATAAATTAAAGGGGCAAAAAGTAGTTCTTGTCTAAACAAGTTAAACTCAAAGATCTTAGCCAACTCAAATGTTTTTTAGGCATATAATTGGCATGGTTCTTAAATGGTATTCCCCTCTCTAAAAGAAAATATGAATTGTAAAACACTTAAAGATGTTAGATTTTTTAAAGCTAAAATAGTTTTTTTATATGGAACATAACTCCTACACAATCTTATGGAAGCCTTCTAAATGATCCATTAACTTATAAACAAATTATATGAAGATTGATTTAATTAATCATCACTAGACTTGATCTAGTTTATGTAACCCACGTCTTGAGTCAGTTTATAGACAAATCACATGCACCTCATCTTCAAGCAACATATAGAGTCTTTAGATACATAAAGAAGACACTAGGACAAGGTGTTCTACTATCCTCCAAAAACACACTCTAATTAATTACCTTTTGTAATGCAAATTAAGTAAACTACAAATATACAAAAAGATTTGTAATAAGATATTTTGTATTTATGGGACAATTACCGATTTCCTAGTAAACAAAAAACCGAAGAATGTTAGCTTGACCAACCACCAAATAGAATATAATTCTATGGCTAGCACATGTTATAAGATTACTTGATAAAAAAATTCTTGGAGGATTTGGAAGTCAGCCATCCTTAACCAATCATATAGTTTTTTGATAACTAAGTTGCCCAGCACATTGCCTTAAATCTAATCTTCCATAAACAAATAAAGCATATCAAACTTGAATGTCATCTTGTTCATTAAAAGATTGCAGAAGGTTTGATCAAAAAAGAATATGTGAGAACCAACAACTAAGTTATATATTTATTCACTAAAGGGTTGAGTGCATTACAATTTGAGGACCTACTTAGTAAGTTAGGTGTAATCAATATAGACTCTAACCTGAAGGAAAGTGTTAAAGACAATTAAACAAAATAAGAAAGAAGATATTGTATATTATTTATAATGAATTTATCACTAATTTAATAGAAGTAAATACTAATTTATAGGCATTAGAATAGGACTAGATTGATGAACTTCTATATAAAAGGTTGTATTTTTCGCTGTTAATATATACGTAAAATTATTTCTTTCTCATCTTCAAGTGTTTTCAATTTCATAATCGAACTCATTGGTAAGATTAGGTCAAAAAAAAACCACCAAGCCCACAGAGAAAGATACACATCGTTAATCCATCATAACCAATAGCATAATGGAATCGTTAATGCAATCTAAGGTGACTCACACTGAAAACAAAAAAATGAATGATATTAGTGATAAATATATATCATTTATTATATACGTCAAATAACATTTATAAATATAAAAATAAAAAGGATGGTTAGAACTAAATTATACTTGAATATGTTTCAACATTTAAATCAAATTTATCAAAAATAAAAATTAGAGTTTCACATTTTTTTATATTTCTTGTAGTTATTGAAAGTTATTTTATATTGACTCATAAGTTGAATAATTTAGAATAAGATTACGATTTCATCTATATTGTTAGAGTATTTCATTTTGACTAAACATGAAAATGTTAAAGGATTTATAACTGATAAAGGTCAAATATCCAAATGACTAGTTCTAATCATTTTGACCATAGTTGACCCAAGCTCAATTCTTGTTAATAGACTCTACTCTATTCATATTAAAAATTCTAATATGGTATTAGAATGGGTTTAGTCCGGACTATTAATTTTTTGGTTATCCATATAGATGTCCAATCTCAGCGACCTGGTTCTAGGGCCGGTCCTGAGATTTTGTAGGCCCGGGGTGAAAAAGAAGATGTGGGCCTCTCACTTTAATTAAAAAATAAATTAAAAAAATTTTTTTTAATAAACTATACTTCATATGTAATTTTTTAAAATAAAAGTGGGCCCTGGGCAGGGGCCCAGCTCGCCCCTGCCCAAGGCCGGGGCTGCCTGGTTCAATTACCGTTGTGTCACTGTCAAACAATAATTAAATGTTCATTCCCAATTGCATCTGAGGGTGAGTATTAAAGTATTTCATATTGACTAAATATATGAAAATAATAAAGGGATTATAAGTGGTAAGGGACTACTATTTAAATGACTAGTTATAGTCATTTTGACAATGATTACCGAAGTCCAATTCTTGTTAATAGAGTCTACACTCTATCTATATTGAAAATTCTAATGTATATCGAGATTATAAAAAACACTCCAACTTTGTTTCGGCTACTCTTCTTGTTTAAGCTATTGAAGTCGCCCTTATGCAGGTTGTCAACCTTGTGTTTTCGTGTCATTTTGTAGTGTGTATCTTCTTTTGTTCCTGATTTATCCCTATTTTCTCTGTACTGCGAGGTTAAAAAATGAATGTGAATCTTGCAAATGGTGCAGCCAACTTATCCAAGAAAATCAAGAGTCAAATTGTAGAATAGACAATGTATCCTTCCATATTCTCTTACTGTTTATGTAATTGTTATGAATGAATGAGAGTTTGCCTTGCGCATTAAAAAATAGAAATTATATAGATGCTTTGGAACAATTATTTTAAATTTATATAATTCGCACATTTGATGAACAATTCTTTCACTCCTCGTAACTGCCAAATTCGTGCTCTCCTATCCTTTCTTGTAGTTTACTAACAATTGGAAATATATGCAGATAACATTCTAATAGCTTAGACCTTTCCTATTTCTGATCCCATTGGAATGGAATGGACTTTAACTTTTATAACAATTCCTTTATTATTTCTTTTTGTAAAGAGTTTAACGTGTTTCTATAAAGAGGAGAGAGAATTTTTTGTTCAATAGATTAGTTTCTTCCACATTTTGCATCTAATTGATTGATGGTGATGTTACTCTCCAGAGAAAAACTGGTGGCGATGTTACTCTCCGGCCTCCAAATTGAGTCAGAAGCAGACATAGAAAGCTTCTGGCACAAAATCGGGACAAGTTTTCTCAACCAATACGGCGTCTAGTATGCTTACAACTCCATATACCCTTACGTTAAGCCCCACTTAAAACCAAATCATTTTAGAGAATCTAAGGTCCCAAATCCCATTTGGTTATAAACATATTTAATGAGTGTAGTTTACAGTTGATCAAAATTTTCCTTTTCTTTGAAATCAACAAGTGACTACAGAAATTACTATAGGTAACCCCAATTGATGTTACGATTATGATTCACCAGTATTGCTCTAGCGGTAATGGTGACAATAACTCTCACCATCCTCACCTCTGCCCTTCTTTGTTTCCAGCTATTTGGATTCCTTTAGCAGTGAATTTTTTAGGTGTTTTAGCCCATTTTAAGATGGGCTGAGAACACCTCCTTACGTCATTTGCCAATCCTCTCAATCGGTGTTAATAACACTACATATATAATGTCAAATCATAGTATATTAGTATATAGATTATGTACCAAACAACCTATCGAGTTTCATAGGTAGTTAATATCTTAGTCATCGATGATTCCATTCCATAGTTTTCTATAGCACTGGTTTGCACAATTCACCAAACTGCAGCTAAACGTGAAGTTAATTTGTTTTGTAGATATTACTATGACCGGATAGGCTTGCTTGTGGGAAAACATTCTTTAATTCACGCTAAGTGATTTGGAGCTATTAAATAAATAACTCCAACGTATTATTATTTATTTCCTTAGGAAATAGGATAGAGAGTTAAAAACAATTTCTTTTGTGGTAGGCTTAATCTTTTATGTTCCTTGATGTGGATCTTTTTGATTTATAAGGATTTGTTACTTCATTAACATACACTCCAACAAGATTGGAAGAATACTTTCTAAGCGTCTAAATAATTAGTCCCAAAATATGTGACACTCCCAAATATTATTCTTGCTTCAAGCACAAAAAACATTATCCAGTAATTGATTCCGTTTATTAATCCTTATTTTTCTTGTTTATGTCTCGGCAGCTCAACTATAGTCAATTATATGTACTCGAGCACTCTTTAGGTCCGTTTTCTATTAGTTAATTAGCATGTCGAACTCAAAACCAAGCCACTTTCTGTTAGATAAAGAATATATAAGTCACTGCGGCAAATTTAATAACTCCAGAAGATATGTAATGCATTGCCTCAAAGTCATCATAAGCTATGTCTCGATACATATTTTGTGTCCGTACAGTGATATATGTTAATAGCGATGCATTCTTTCGTATAATTATATAATGACTACTTACTTTAATTAACGAGCTCAACTTCCAATCTTTGTTTGCAGAATTTACTATACGATAATGTACTTCTTGTTTCACTAATAAATTGTTGTCTACACATGACGGCTTTTTAAAGTACAAATTTCTATCAACACGTATAGTCACATCAGATACACAACAAGGTTTCCAATCATGAATTAGATCACTTATGTTTGGGCAAACAATCCTATTAATTTATTAACAACCTAATTATTCTGTTTTTGGTAAATAACAACCTAGTAGTTGGGGCGCATACCACATTTGGATCACAAAATGGGGTAAAAATTTAACAATAAACTAATAAAGAATTTGAAATTTTAAACTCATAGAAGCTATTAAAGTCAATATAATAAGCCGCCTACTTTCCTCTAATAAAAAAAATCTTTCTTACTCGCTTGTAATTAATTAGTAAATATTCAAATTCTGAAATTAATTTAACTCAAAATTTAGTTAAAATGTTCCTATCGCTTCACCTAATAATCCTATCCTACTAGAGAGCAGCATTCTGCATGATTGTATCTACATACGTTTATACTAATCTTTATCGTATCTACAAGGTTAGGGTGCCTTTTTACTATTTTTGACAGGGCAAACAAACTGGCTCACAATCTCAGCAAGGAACATATCGCTCTTCACATCTATATATCAAACCTCACATTTACCACACTTATGTCTAATATAAAGTTCAGGAGAATCTGCGCGATAAATTATAAAATGTTGATATTTGAAAGCTCAATCTCTCCAAAAAAGGAAAAGAGGCTAAGATCTTATTAGTGATCTATATAATGAGACTAATGGTGTTCTATATAATCTCCCGACATTTGCCTAAGATGTTCTGATCAGAGTATACTGTAGCTGAAAATCGTCATGAGATGCAGATTATGGATATATCATCAAAGTTGTAAACAACACGCTGAATTCAAAATTGTGGTTGCGAGACACTGAAAGAATTACACTTGATGAGATTATACATATAAATAACTGTCTCATAAGTTCCAAAAAATAAACTGCAATATTTTGATTAGAATTGCAAATATTACACAGCAAATTAAATAAACAGAAAGTTGAAAAGAAAATTGATGAAACACGCATGCTGCAATTTACTTTTATATTTATTATGATGTTAGTTTAGATTTTTGATATAGTGACACAAGAAAATATTGAAATTGACCGGATCTCTATTTTTAGTTTATTAAAAAAGGAGTCCACCCCAAGTTGTTTCTTCTTGAATCTACAACCAGAACACAAGAAGTCAAGCTTTGCGGGAGCAATGAAGAAAAACATTTGAGTTTTGCCGGAGCAATGAAGAAAAACTCAGATGTGAAATCAGACTTTGAACAACGAATAGTGTTCCGTCTAACTAGGTTAATTAACATTGGATCTAGCAGGTAGATAAATGACAAACGAAACGAGATTCCTCATTGATAACCCTCAATCACGTGGACTCGCCGTTTTGTCGTTTGCTTAGTCTTTAATGCAAGTCTTAATCCATGTTAATATAATTAAGTAGTTAGCTAGTCCACATGTGCCAGGGTCTCTCTTGAAGCTTCTTGGACGTAGTAAGCAAAATGGGAAACAACATTCTTGAACTTGGAGGAGATGGACTTGTAAGAAAGCAGAAACGTGCCCACAAGAATCCAGATTCGAGGCAATAGGTGCCATTCACATGGGATTGAATTGTTTAATCGAGATGGGACTTGATTAACATATGATTCTTTATAACAGTAGCTGGTAATGGGGTTGATTAGTTTAAGGAAATGGACATATTGAATCAGATATTAAACAACCACTAAAATTGGCGTTTGGGAACTAGAATTAAAGTCTGTGGGAGTTTCTCAATTTTCATCATCTTCCACCAATCCCTTCTCTCTCAAGGTAAACGCCTGCCATTCTTGAAAACCCCACCTCAAAAAACCCATGTCAATGTAATTAACTGCATTATCATTTGGCATTTTCTGTGCAAGTGATTGTCTGGATAAAAAACATAGTTGACCAATATTTTGCCCTAGAATCTCTAATTACTTCCCGAGCTCGAACCTTCTCTTTTTAATTTTCATCCCTTAAAAGGAGTCAAGTCAAGATCACGAGAAATGACTAATTCAGCAAACTATATACCGATTTAACGCCCAAATAAATACGTATCTGCGTGTCTTAAGTATTTTGTGTTGTTACGTGTGCATAACCAGTTTTAACGTCAATAATACGAGGTTTCGATAATTGGTGACCAGTTTATGAATTTAATACATAAGAACAGTTTCTTAAGAGTCCGTAAAATCTACGTTGTTTGGGAATTAAGACCACTTTGATGCATGAAAGAATGGGCCTTTGCTTTTCCAAAAAAAAAAAAGAATGGCCCTTTGGTCGGATGCGAAGGAGGAAAGACCATTTGTCTTCGAACGAGCTTATTAATTAATAGCTAACCTTGGTCTTGACTCTTGTGAGTTCAAATAGCCATCAAAACCCACCTTGTAGATCGGTAAAGTTCTCAAGGCTCTTGATTTCAAATTTATTCCACGTTACGAAAATTAGAGGATGATATCATAAACAAATTATCCTATATATTAAGCTGGATTACCACTTTCACGTTAATTGATGGAAGTTTGTAACTGAAATTGAAATTATTAACTTAATTTCTTAAATTGTCTCATATACAAAAATAAAAATTTTAAAATCGAATTACTTTTTATGAACCTTTGTTCTTATCATAATAATAAAGATTTCAAATGTGAACAATTTAGTTTTTACTTAATTATTATAAATTATTAATTATAGTAAAAATAACATCTCTATCAATTAAGAGTAAATTTTTTTCACATTTATGTGAAACTTTTACTAGGATATTATTGTACTGTAAATTTATTATAGCTTCACATACTAAAAGTCTAAATTTAATATTTTGACTTGGATTCTAAAAGCAAACATAACCTCTGTTTCTTTATTTCAGTACAGGCTTTGTCAATTGTCATAAAATATGCTCACGGCTAGTTGCATAAGAGATGGATTTGAATCGATTAAATCCAGAAACCAATTAAGTAACCAATCACATATTACTTCATAGGGGATCAAAACCCATTAGTAGTTTAACCAAACGAACCAAAGTCATCTAAAGGATGCATTTTAGAACTTTCTCTTGACAAAATTCTTTGGTGGGAAAGCCCTCAATTTTCAGGTGTGTACTCCCGTACCTATAGTATCTAAACAAGAAGAGTTGTTAGCTTTAAGTTGTCAATCTATTGTCATTTATGCTTACTAATTCAACCACTTAGAGGAACGCGCAAAATGACACATCTATCACCTAATTAAACAGGAGGTGGTGACCCACGATTGTTAAAGTTGGTATAGATTCAACTGTGCACATATTTTAAGGTGTGTTTGTTTCCCAGCAAACATATGTAAGGCCATCTGACCTAGCAAGAAGGACAAAAACAGTGGCATGTGTTCTATATAGGAATAATTGCATTTAGGAGACCCCTTGATTCAACTATTATGCACACAAACATGTAAAGCTGATAAAAGGAGACTATGCCGTGGAATATTAGGTTCCAAGTCAAAGTGGAAAATTAAACAGTTCTCCTTGAAACGGTCTATATTAATGAACTCATCTCAAAATAAATTAGGTAAGAGATAAAATTGTTGATTGCACAAAACAATTCACTAGTTTTACGCTCAAAATTGCAAGTATATGGGGTATAACTTGTAGTAAAGAATAGGTATCGACCCCTCAAAGATTGTGTTTAGATACTACTTAATTCAGACTGCTTCATTTGAGAACAAATTTTTAATGAATATAAACTGAAAAATTAAACTAAATCAAACAACTAACAATGAACAAATGATAAAGTAAAAGTGCAGAAATTTATAATTTAAGATTTAACAATTAGAGATCACTTTTTTCCTATCTTATCTCCCTCCTACCTTGTTAATTGAATTGTGTCTCACCAAAGATGTCCTAATGTATTAACTATCTTCTCTCAAGGTGTAATTAATTGTCCCTAGCCAAATTAAATGGAAATGATTAAATAATCTCTCAATCTACAGAGTCAGTCCACCAATCAACTAGTTATGAAGTTATCTCATGGGTAATTAACTAATTAGCCAAGATCTCTCTCTAACTAATCAATTAATTTGATGAAAGTAGGTTTATAGAGTGTCAATTCTCATTGTATATCCCTACACAATTTATCCAACTTAATTTCTCAATATATTGCAAGGTATAAGCTCAATATTCATCAAAAGCATCATTCATTCAAATCAACAAATTAGGAGTTCAATAAGTAGTTTAAAAGTAATCTCTACAAATAACTCAGCCACTCATAATGTTATTAACATCTCCAACAACTAGAAAATCCATAACAAAGATGCTAGAAGAGGAAGAAAATGAAATAAGAACTACATGAAGCAAGCTCCTCCTCTTCTTTGCCCAAATCTGGAAAATATGGAGTTAGTGTGCTCTTTGCCCAATTTGGAATGAAAATCTTGATTCTTTACCTCTCTTTAGGCTCTAAATATGTTTTTTAGCTCAAGGAGGCAAGTTCTCACGACCCCCCTTTGACCCTAAGGATTTTTGCTATTATATAGTCACAAGAACCTAAAAATAAGTAAAACCCGTGTGTCTCTTCAGGTTAAGGATCCCACAATCATGCACTACACCAAAATAAGGAGTTTTTAGACACTTTTGCCTAGACACATTTAATAAATGTCTTAAATAATCTAAAAATTGATAGAATTTTTAGACATTTATTTAAGACAATAAAATTTGTCAAAAAAATATACTAAATAATTGTCACTAATATAATAAATAGTCGGAGGGTATTTTCAGATATAAAAAGATAAGTTTTTTTTAATACACGTAATAATCTAGTTCAACACTAGATGAGACTCCTCACATCTTTGAAGTACTTTATCTAAATTAAATAAGCAATGATCAAAAATATTCAAAGAAAGAGAAGTCATCCATAAATACCTCTATAAAGTTCTCATTCATGTCCATGAATTTGGCCATTATGCACCTTTGGAATGTGGCAGGTGCATTGCATAAATCAAAAGGTATCCTCCTATAAATGGAAGTCCCATAAGGATAAGTAAAAGTGATATTCTCTTGGTCTTCCAAGATATAAACACTTGATTGTATCCTGAATATCCATCAAGAAAATAGTAAAAAGAATGGCCAGTCAACCTCTCAATCATTTGGTCCACAAAAGGTAAAGGGAAATGGTTTTTCTTGGTGGCCAAATTGAGCTTCCTATAATTAATATACACTCGCCAACCTTTGATGGTCTTAGTAGAAATCTTTTCATCATGTTCATTCTCCATCACTGTTATGCCACCCTTCTTAGGCACACACTGCACTGGACTCACTCATTCACTATCTAAAATGAGGTAAATAATCCCCGCATCCAAAAGCTTCTCTACCTCCTTCTTCACAACCTCTTGCATAGTTGGATTTAACCTTCTCTATCTCTCCTTCACTGTTTTACATTCTTCTTCTAGGTTAATCCTATACATCACCACATTGGGGCTAATCGCTATAATAACATAAATTTGCCATCCTATGGCTCTCATCCTCTTCTTAATGATCTCCACCACTTTCTCTTCTTACTCACAATCCAATTGGCCGGAGATAATGATGGGTAGGGTATGGTTCCTACCTAAAAGGATGTATCTCAAGTGGGAAGTTAAGGGTTTAAGCTCTAAAGTAGAGGGTTTAACAATGGAAGCTGGTGTGGGTGTATTTGTTCTCTCC
This sequence comes from Erythroxylum baracoense, assembly GCA_025629805.1. Classification (NCBI taxonomy): domain Eukaryota; kingdom Viridiplantae; phylum Streptophyta; class Magnoliopsida; order Malpighiales; family Erythroxylaceae; genus Erythroxylum; species Erythroxylum baracoense. Next base: position 32,863,431 of record JAOTAY010000190.1, on the reverse strand, counting down.
AACTTCTCTAGCTCAACTTCCTCGCATAATTTCTCTTCTCTCACACTCTCATCCCTTTGCACTTCAATAACTTCATCAACTTCCTCTTCAACATCCTTCACACACTCATCCACAACATTAATTTTCATATATGCAGTACCATCCTTCAGTTTCTTCAAAGATTTAGACATGTTAAATTCAACTTACTCATCACCAATTCTCAAAACATGTTTTCCTTTATGCACATCAACTAATGCCCTACCAATATTCATAAAAGGCCTACCTAAAATTAATGGACAATTTCTATCAGCTTTAAAATCCAACACAACAAAATTAACAGGAATGATAAATTTATCCACTTTTACCAACACATCTTCTACAATTCTAAATGGCCCCTTGATGGATTGATCCGCAAGCTGAATGAGCATGGATGTTGGCTTGACCTCTCCTAATCCTAATTTCCTGAAAATAGACAAAGGCATCAAGTTAATACTTACATTTAAATCACATAAGTATTTAGGAAATTCAAAATCACCAACAACACATGAAATAGTAAAACTCCCTAAATCTTGTAGTTTTGAAGGCATTGTGCTTAAGATGATCGAACTACAGTTCTCCGTCAAAGTTACCGTCTGATTGTCCTCTCAAGTGCATTTATATGTGAGTATGTCCTTAAGAAATTTCCCATACTTGGGCATGCACTCCAAGGCTTCCACCAATGATAAGTTAATCTGAAGCTTCTTCAGTTTCTCCAAAAATTTGAAAAACTGAGTGTCAAAGTTTAGGTTTGTAGGGTGGTGGTACATATGGCCTCTCTTTTACTTTCTCTTCTTCTATCTCCTTGCCTTTCACCTTCGTTTGACTCTCCTTTTGCACACTTGGCTCCTCCAGTTGCTTGCCACTCCGAAGTGTGATGTCCTTGAGTTGTTCCTTTGGGTTAGCTTCAGTGTTGCTTAGTAGGCTACTTACATTTCTAGAAGACAAAGTAGTAGCAAGTTGACTTACTTAAACCTCCAAGTTGTGGATGGAGGAAGCATGGTTCTTCAAGATTTGGTCAAATTTGGCATCCTGGCTCACAAACATCTGTTTCTGATTCTCTTTCTGCCTTCTTTGACTTTCCTTTTGGATTAAGAATTTGGACCCCAATACGTCCATTAACTTGTCCATTTTGCTCTCCAAAGACCCAAGATGGCCTTGCTGAAATATGGGCGGTCCTTATAGTTTTGCTTGGCCACTTGCATTATTAGTACTCTAAGAAAAATTTAGGTGATTTTTCCACCCATATTATAAGTGTTAGAGTATGGACTGTTACCTTAACGAGGTTGGTCCAAGTAATTTACCTGTTCTGTGCTACTAGCTCCCAACAAGAAGCATTCTATTATTCAATGGTTGTCCCGCCCACATAGCTCACAGTAGACCTGCATGGCTTTGGCTGTGGATGAAGAAGCTTTTTGCATATTGTTCAACTAGTTGGCGAGGGCGGTAAGCTGAGCTTGCAAAGTTGTGATATAATCAATTGGAATCATGCCTTTTTGTTTCTTTGTGCCTTGCCTACTCCTTTCGTTCGACCGCATGCAACTATTACTTACCAACTCCTCCAAAAGATCAAGAGTCACTTCAATGGTTGTCCTCATTAACGACCCTCCGGCAGTTGCATCTATTATCCCTCTTATAGTCTGATTCACACCATTATAGAATGTCTGTAGTAAGAACTCCCTTAGAAGGTTATGCTGTGGGTAGCTTCTTTGTAACTCTTTGAACCTCTCCTAAGCTTCATATAATGACTCCCCATCATGTTGCTGAAAGTTTGTAATTTCGTTGATGATTCGCGTAGTCTTTGTCGATGAGAAGTACTTGGCAACGAAGACTTTGGCTACTTGCTCGAATGTAATAATCTGATATGCACTAAGTGAGTTGTACCATGCCTTGGTTCGATCTCTCAAAGTGAAAGGAAATAATCTGAGCCTCATAGCATCATCAGACATCCTTTGGAATCTAAAAGTATCGCATATCTCCAAAACGTTTGCTAGGTAGGCATTAGGATCTTCAGTTGATAACCAATAGAATTGAACACTGTTCTGGAGTATGTTCAAAAGTGCCAGCTTGATTTCAAAATTGTTTGCTGTGACTGTAGGCTTTGCAACTCCTTGTGGACTAAATCTAGGCCTCATAAAATCCATCAATGTTCTCTCGGCCCCTCCTCGTTCTCCTTCTTCTACCATATTTGTTTGAAGATTTTCTTGATGCTTTGCTCTCCTTAACTCTCATTCGTGCCTTGTGATATCTAATAATTCTTCGTCATTAAATTCCGTAGGCCTTCGTGTATTCCTTTTGTTCATGCACTTGTAAATACACAAGGAAAAGTATCAAACACTCTCAAGTCAAAGTTACCCAAACTAAATAATATATTAAACAAATAATCCCCTGCAACGGTGCCAAAAACTTATTGATTGCAAAACCAAATCATTAGTTTTATGCTCAAAATCACAAGCATAAAAGGTGTAACTTGTAGTAAAGAGCAGATATCGATCCCTCAGAGTTTGCATTTAGACGCTACTTAATTCAGGCTGCTTCGTTTGAAAACCAATTTTAATGAATATATAAACTGAAAAATTAAACTAAATCAAACAACTAACAATAAACAAATGATAAAGAAAAAGTTCATAAACTTGGAATTTAAGATTTAACAGTTAGAGATCACTTTTTCCCTATCTTATTTCCCTCCTACCTTGTTAGTTGAATTGTGTCTCACCTAAGATGTCCTAATGTATTAAATACTCTCTCTCAAGATGTAATTAATTGTCTCCAGCCAAATTAAATGGAAATGATTAAGCAATCTCTCAATTTACAGAATTAGTCCACTAATTCAACTAGTTATGAAGTTATCAAATGAGTAATCAACTAATTAACCAAGATCTCTCTCTAACTAATAAAGTAGGTCTATAGAGTACCAATTCTCATTGTATATCCTTACATAATTTATCCAACTTAATTTCTCAATATATTGCAAGGTATAAGGTCAATATTCATCAAAAGCATCATTCATTCAAATCAACAAATTAGGAGTTTCAATAAGTAGTTCAAAAGTAATCTCTACAAATAACTCAGCCACTCATAATGTTATTAACATCCCCAATAACCAGAAAATCCATAATAAAGATGCTAGAAGAGGAAAAAAATGAAATAAGAACTAGATGAAGCAAGCTCCTCCTCTTCTTTGCTCAAATCTGGAAAATCTAGAGTTGATGTGCTCTTTGTCCAATTTGGAATAGAAATCTTGATTATTTACCTCTCTTTAGGCTCTAAATATATTTTTTAGCTCAAGGAGGCAAGTTCTCACGATCCCCCTTTGAACTTAGGGATTTTTGCCCTTATATAGTCACAAGAACCTAAGAATAAGTGAAACCCGCTTGTCTCTTCAAGTTAAGGATCTCACGATCGTGGGAATTAGCATGAATACCCCGATCTTGGGTTCTTGTCTTACAATTCTTCCGCTTCTCTTCTCCTCTCTTGGTCCCTAGCTTAATCACAAAGGTGGTTGAACTAAACAAAAACATACAAATTAAAATAAGTCTTAAAACACAACAATAATAACCTATTATGCAAGAAATACATGCCAAATACTTAGAAAAATACACACTAATGCACAACTATCAAAAATGAATCCTCGTTGTACCCTATACATTATTTGCAAATAAGAAGGAGAAGAAAAAGGCAAAGGAAAGCCGTTGCACTACATGTTCTTGTCCTAATGTTTCTGTTAAAGTCAACATTAAATGAGATTGGAATTGACAACGTAATTTCCATTCCGTCTTTCATTCCTGGATTGCATGATAATGACAAGATATGAGTCGTGAACCCAACTTATTGAGGTAAGTTATAAATTTCAAGGAAAAGAAACTGTATGATGGGCAATGGCGATATATGGAACCCTATATGTATGGCTTGTTACGATAAATTCATCATTTAAGTTAGGTTTTCCATCAAAAACTTTTGAGATCGATGTTTGTGGATAATACGGCAGCAATTTTTGAGTGTTCCAGGTCAATGATTTGCTCAAGTTTTGGCTGCTTTCCCATACCAGTACGTGTACAAATCCTTGGAATTGGACAAACATTAGGTCTATACCTTTGATTGTTGCAAAATTTATATTATTTTAAGCTTAAAAGAAACGCCTTTCATGATTCCACCTTCTTGAATTAGACAAAATGAGATTAGATTAATTTGAAAAATTCACAATAATTGGATATGGATAAACATAACTGAATTTTTGACCTTTGGGTTTTCTTCCAATGCATCAAAGGATTACCTCAGAAAGTACTGAGATTACAATAACCTACTATATACTCCTTTTTGGTTCATGAATGAACTGCTTATTTTCATACAGAATAATTTGGAAAATAATAGAGTTATTATTGATTCATATTCATAATGTTTGTTACATCAGAACGCAGTTTAACATGAATATTAGTTGACCAATGGTAGGTAAATGATTTAACATTAATGATATTATAAGTCCCCTACGTAACCTATGACAAGATATATAAACCGCACTCATGGACCACCTACCTATGTTGTCTTGCTGTTGCATTGACGTTGACTAGCTCGTCATGTTAATTAGGAATGTACATATAAATTTCTTAAAACTATATTTTTTAAAAAGTAGGAAGAAACAGAAACTAACAATATCTTAGGTGTTTGTGTCCCGACAATAATGAAAGTTACATCCAAATTGAACTTGAGAAGAAAGACGCAAACATATGTAGAAGAGGAGTTGTTAACCATCGTGAATCGTGATTGCCACAGCTTGAAGAAGATAAGATCGTGAGAAGGGTGGGGGTGTTAGTCTCCAAATGTGATAGATATAAAGACAAAAGCGAGTGGTGGGTTACTGTGACCTTGAATGAATTGAAGAGAAGAGAGAGAGAAAGCCGACAAAGAGCATCTTTTGAGATATAAGAAATGCAAGGGTAGAGTAGAGAGATAAGGAGATAGGCCGTATTTCCGTATTCGTAGATTTCTTCACGACTAGGTCAATTAAGTTTTAAATAATTAATGATTGGTTAAATGAGTTTACTTTCAAGATTAAAACAATGGCAAAATGCTTAAAACTTAGTGCAAGTAGATCCGTTAATTACCTTAGATTTGTATGAAAATTGATTAATTCACTACTTCAGTTTTGTGAAGAATAAAAAGATAATATTAAAAAAGGGGAACAGAAGGCAAGGTCAGCAGTATCTCCGGCGCTGCGCTCGTGCAGCGTGGAGCTTTTGTAGGGTTTTCTTCTGAATAGTGTCAGCGCCACCCACGCGTCTTTTATCTCTTTGTTCTTTGGGGAGAGTTCTCCAATCGTCTTCATCATAAGTTTGAGTTTTGGTTAGGAATCAACTGTGATGATGATGTCTGTTGATGATCTGTATTTGTTATTATTTTGTGGTCAAAGTTCAAACCCTTCCAATTGTATCCTCCGCCATCCACCCACCCACTTGCTTACACCCTGTACTCCTCTGTGCGTGTGTGTTTGTGTCTTTGATCGTCATTTATTCATTTCCTCCTTTTCTCTCTGTCTCAAACAGTTCCATTCTATCCATCAAGAGTTCTCATCCCACGTTCATGGTCATTGGCCAATGCTCTATTACATTATTGCAAGTTCTTTATGTTTTGTTAAATAAATTTTCTGGGTTTTTCTTTTCTACGTTCATTACCATATATGTCATAATACTGAGGAGCTCTTGCTTGCATAAACAAATGAAAACAAACTTGTGAGCATAAATTTTGTTGATAAACTTAAATTCTTCAAACCTGTATTATATATACTTGGTTGGCAAGGAATACTATAACAGAATTAAGGTTTAAGGTCAACAGAGAATTGACTGGAATAATTGTTAGTTGTTAAAATGAAATAATTAGTTATAAGCGTAGGAAGATAAATTAAATTATTCTTAAAAGTGATTGTACTCATGTCTCACAATTGTTGACTGTATAATTAATTACTTACTCTTTGGTTTAAAGATAAAAGAGGTTTATTAACGCATTGTAGCTTGGCCAATTACAAGAATCAGATGAAAAAATATATGTGCGCAACAGAAATCAGACATGAAATGTAAAATTTACGCATGTATATTGTATACTTTTGTTTATGTGTGGTTAAAGATATTAACAAGTACTTAAAGACTCTTTCCTAAGTCAATTTCTGCAATGACCTCTCAATTTAATACTCTGTCTAGCTGAGAGCATGAAATCTTAACTTGCGATCTTTTCTATTAATGTGATCACGATTTCCTTTTTATAATAAAATCTCTATGAATAAATTCAACAAATTAGTAACCGTTTTGTATAATAAATGTTATAGTATCAACTTGAGCTAACAAGTTAAATTAATAATCAACATAAATTAATAAAGTAATACTTTTATAGAAAAACTTGTATAACTTTATAGTCTTGTTCATGTCACAAATTAATGCGTTGATAAAATTATGAATATGTATAATTGACTATGATACTTGCTTTCAAAAAAAAAAGACTATGATACTTCCTTAAATTATAATTACATAGTAACATTTTTCTTATAACTTAAAATTTAATTGGATCTCATCTATAATTTTGCTTAATTATATTCAAAAGTTTTGAGATAAATTATAATAAATATAATGAATACTAAGACTCTCTATGATTTATATTCAATTTGTTAGGTTAATAAAATATAATTATTGTCTAATTATTAAAAATATGTTCATTAATATTTATCCAACGAATAGATTTTATATTAATTTATCGTATTAATTCATATAATTTTTATTCTATATCTTATTAGATGTTAAGACAAAATGTAAAGAGTAGAAAAGTATACTCATAAATATTGACGAGAAATTAAGGTAAGGATCTATGCAATAGACGGGAAAGAAGGGGGGAATTGACACGTGTTGTGATTATAAAGCATCTATTTATATTTGTCTTGATCAAGAAAAAAAGAACAAAAAATCGAGCATATAAATATGTGGACATTATGTATAACGTTAGCAATTTGAGAAAAAGACATGGGAATTTCAGTGCTTTGTGGTGCATGTGGGACATGGAAAATTGAAGTTTTCCTCTCACAGACACACGCACGGTACACAGTGCGCACACATGAACAAGTAACAAGACAGAGTCCGGTTTAAATGTGCTAGCTGTTACTTTCGATCAGTCCTTCCGCTAGATCGGGTCTAATGTATGAATAAAATATAAGCAGAAAGAGTTCAACTTTTGTGTTGCATTTCACATCCTCCTGTTTGTTATTGATTGAACTTCGAGTTCGAGTGAAACCCATGCAAGGCACTGCAAAGGTTCAAATTAAACGGTAATTGGATCGGATAATTTCTCTAGGTTAGCAAATCAACGAATTGTTAGGTTTCAGATATGCCTCAACATCAGCTATGAATTCACGATTGCAATTACATAATTACAACGAAAGAATTTAGTGGGGACATAATTACAACTATTTCATAAAGCAATTGTCTTCAGTAAGGGAAACTTAAAAATTACAACTACAATTACATAGCTGTATCTAAAATCTTATGTAGTTAGCGACTATAACAAAAGTGAGTTTAACCGGGCCGGCAGATCATCTTAATGAGTCATAATAATAAAGGTGAATAAAGCAAACTTCATTAGTTAGTAGGGAAAGTTAAGATCAGTCTCATTTCGAAATGAACGATGGAAAAGAGCTACTTAATTACATGGAAGCCCCATATTTTATGAGCTTAGAATTATATATGGACATGAAGGGTACAGGAAAGAGCTAGGAAGGGAAAGAGAAAGGAAAGTTAGATGGTCCAAGCAGAGATCAAAGGGTTTGAATCAAGAGATAAGGACCACAAGAGTTAGACACCTTTAATACATATTAATTAAACTTAGAATAATAATAATATACATACACAAACACGGAGAGAGAGAGAGAGAGAGGGAGGGAGGGAGGGAGAGAGGGAGAGGGGCCTAGAACGTGGACTGCTGGAGGGAGGTCAAAAGAGAGAGCGGGTGGGAACCCATCCACCGCCCATTCACACGCAGACTCTTGCCTAAACCGAAACCAGCTCTTCATTAACCCAAACACAAAGTTAACACGCACTTGGAATACTCTGCACGCCAAAAAGGTATCAAACTAACCCTCAAAATTCGTACCAACGAAATCAAGAGAACAGAAGGAGCTGTAACATCTCTCTACAGTCTATCTAAGCTCTGCTTATTTGTTGAGTGAGTGTAAAGATGGTGAGTTCAGTTCATTATTTGGTAGTTGAAACCCTATTTCCACTCATATTCTCATTTGTCATTTCTGGTGAGGACTAGCTGAATTATATCCTAAACACCAAAGAGAGTAGAAAGAATCCGAGAAAAGCCAGAAACGAGAGAGCCCTAGTTTACGGTCTTCTTCTTCTTCTGCTTGTACTCTGTTTATTTCCTTCCTCCTTCCAGTGTCCTCTCTTTTTCTTCCTCTGAATCAACTTAACCCCTAATTGCTTGCTCCTTAGTTTGCCTTCTCATTTCTTAGTCTGTCGTTTGCTACTGGGTGTCCTCCTGCTCTTGTCAAGAGACCCAACAGTGGATTTCTTGGCTTATAATTGTAGTACTAAGAGAAAGGCATAAAGTCAAAAGAAGGGAATCAAAAGAAAAAGGAAAAGAAGATCAGAGAGATAGAGAGAGCTGAGCGAGAGAGAAGAAACTTGGAAGAAATGGATCCAGTAACGGCTCATGGCCATTCACTTCCACCTCCGTTCCACACCAGAGATTTTCAGTTACACCATCAACAACAAAAACATCAATTTCACCAACAACAACAGCAACAGAACTCAGAAGACGAGCAAAGTGGCAGTAGCAGTGGCCTGAATAAACCCCAGAAACGTGAACGCGACGACAACAATAACAACAACAATGGTGAGGGCAAAGAGCTATTCACCACAGGCTCCGGTGGAGAAATCACTAGAAGGCCACGAGGTAGGCCTGCTGGATCCAAGAACAAACCTAAGCCCCCAATCATCATCACCAGAGACAGTGCCAATGCTCTACGAACCCACCTAATGGAGGTCGCTGATGGTTGTGACATTGTTGAGAGTGTTGCCACATTTGCTAGAAGGAGACAAAGAGGGGTTTGTATCATGAGTGGAACTGGAACTGTCACAAATGTAACTCTCAGACAACCAGCTTCTCCAGGTGCAATTGTGTCCTTACATGGTAGATTTGAGATATTGTCGCTAGCCGGATCGTTTTTGCCACCGCCAGCGCCTCCTGCAGCTACAGGATTGACTATATACTTAGCTGGTGGACAAGGACAAGTGGTCGGAGGAAGTGTTGTGGGAGCACTTACCGCGTCCGGTCCAGTTGTGATTATGGCAGCTTCTTTTAGTAATGCTGCATATGAGAGGCTTCCTCTTGAAGAGGAGGATCCACAAATGCCTATGCAAGGTGGTGCAATAGGTTCTCCAGGACCCATGGGGCAGCAGCAGCAGCAACAACAGCAGCAACAGGTCATGTCTGAGCAAAATGCGCCAATGTTTCATGGATTACCATCCAATCTCCTCAATCCTATTCAGTTACCAGCCGAGGCTTATTGGGCTACTGGTCGTCCTCCTTACTAACGAAGACATCGATTAAAGGTTATGTTCATTATTTAGTCCAGCTTAATTATACCCAAGAGGTAAAAAGACTTTTTAGGTAGAGAATTTCGGTTGTTGGTTGATCATTTCAGGCTTTTGTATCTCTATTGTGTTCTTTGTTTGGCATTTGATAACGATGATAATTAGCTTTATATATGTGCCTGCTTGTTGATTGGAGGACAGTATACGATTTTAAGAGTCTTCTGATAATGTGTGATTTCATGTTAACAAGTGCTCCAAATCTATTTCAAATCAAGAAGCAGCATCAGAAAAGAGAAGCAGAAGCAATTGGTGCGAACTCTTTCTCGTCAAGTCTTTGTATTGTAGCTTTTAGAACTCCGAAAATTCTCCACGCTCTTCTGTTAAAGTTCCCATTTTAGTTTCAGCCAAAACTTTTTATCTTATATGAAGCCCTATACGGAAGCATACACTTTCATAGTACTCCTCTCCCAAGTCCCATGTCAAGAAAATAATTTGCGCTATTCTTTTTCAATCTGAAGTGCATTCTAGCTTATTCATTTTCCCGTGAAGAGCAACCTTAACTCTCTTTCTTGAATAACATTATTAATTTCTCTTCCTTCCCCTTGATTTCTGTGAGCTCTAGCACTAGCCAGCAAAAGGGACAAAAATCATATGATGCTTAAATATATATATATATATATATATGTATGTATGAGAGGATTGAGAAACTGATGATAAGGTCAAATGATGTTCAAAGGTAAAAGCTTGCTAAAGCTAAGCTGTAGTGACGATTTGAAAGTAAGGCAAGAAGGAAGGTGTCAATCAATTTTAACAGGAGCCAGGAGGTATGGGCTTTGCAGCTTGTATGTCTTCCCAATTCACCTATTTATAATTCCTTTACTTTTATCAAGGATATATAGTTATTAGATAGGGCTTTACATGTATGAAGACGCGAAAATATTTACACGGGCACTGCTGAACTAGTTCCTTTTCGAGGAAAACCATAACACTTGCTAGCCACTTGCACTGCATAAATGCCCCTATCCCTCTCCTGTATTCAAGGAATAGATCATTGGGCAATCAGCTAATCAAACTTTCAAGGATGAAGTGAGACCATGTTCACATTCTCCGCACTGAAACGGTCCCATGTCTTACACTTATGACCTTGTTTCGGTTTATTCTAAAAGATTATACAGTAGCTGTATAAACTTTTATCCATTCTTCTCTGTAGATTAGTCGCCTACATGCTCTTTTGCTTTGCCATGTCTTGCTTTATTCTTAGGTTTGTCGATCTCCTTTTCTCTTCTGTTTTGCTCCTCATCAACGCATTTTTACAACTAAGCCTAGTTTTTGTTCTTCAACCTTTTCCCATTTGTCCTCTTCTATGAAATGTTGTTCAATGAACTTGTTTTTGGTAACTGACCTTCACCAACTCTTAGTAGTTTGAAGCTAGTTGGCAAAAATGCTTGTACAGCGTTTCTTGTTCTTGTTTCTTTCTTGCAAAATCGCATTATTTCTTTTGAGTATGAATGTTAAATTAGAATTAGGATCATTTCCTTGTTTTGAAGTCTATAATCTAAGATCATCACCTTAATTTGATAAGAAATGAAAATAAACTTTGAATTTTCCATATTGTGTTCGAAACTGCATGTTGTCTTGAAATACCAGTGGAGAGTTTCCATTTTGAGTTCTATACATTAGGTGCGTCAAGTTTGATTTTGTATTGCATCAAGTCTTTAAGTTTTCTTTTTCAAGTGAAATTCATTTTGCTAATCATATGGCAATAAGATTGACTACTTTCTTTTATCACCAAATCCAAATTTTAACTTCTCACCTTGATTTTCCAAAATGTTGTTGTTTCTTTTTACTACAAACTCCGACGGGGTACGTTCCCACTCTTCCCACTCTTGATACTTGGCGTTCTGTTTCCTTTCCACTCTTCTATGATTCTTCTTCTACGATTACAACACATTCAATATCTTGTTTTAGTAGCATATGGCAATTATATCTTTCAAATTAGTGATTACAGGAATTAATCTTTACTTTGCTAGCTAAGAGATGAACCTCAACCATCGTGGTTATCGCGCAGTGATCATTCACCTAATGTATGATTAGGAAAATAAATTGGAAGTTCTAAGATAGAGCATTCAAATGGATCTTGCTAATAGCTTCCCTCATCTCGATAATCTAGCAGCATTCCACAGATGTAAGAAGACATGTTTCGAGAAATGTTTATTACTGAAAAGAAAATTAAACATACCACCTACAGTTTATGTTTGTGAAAGTTCCAATCCAAATCATCAATCATCATCTTTGGAAATTCTTTGAAGACAAGCATTTAGCAAGTATTTAGAATATATATTGCTATTAGCGATGTAAATGAACGAGAGAGGAATTTCAAACTCCTAAAAGCTGCTTGAGAAGAAGTTATAATGGAACTATTGATGAGTTGAATGAAACAAAAGCAAAACTAAAAAGACTATGAAGCAGTGATACTAATATAGGCGCGAAATTTTCATTTTACAATTCGTGATTTTCTTCGTAGATGTGAACTAGAAATTTGTTGTCAATAATTACTAGAAATAAAGAGACATTTAAGCTCAAGGAGGATATATGCTGGCAGTAGACATATAGGTGAGTTAGTATTAAACGTGATGCAGTAATCTAAGTTAAACGTCTCCTAATAATATATATATAATGCCTTAATTATGAAATCTGAATCTTACACTTTATGAATATCATAAATCAAAATATTATCATGTATATTTATCAAGAAATATTTCTTAAGAAAGAAATAAAAGAATTGATAAGAGAAACTGTTGATATTTATTTATCATCTCTTCTTTATAAAATTTAAAAAAGTTTAAATTCACCAACATCTTTATTTAAAATAAAAAAATTACATATATTTTAGTCGAGAAACGTTTATAAATATAAGTAGAACTATGAAGAGGCAAAAACTAAAGATCTCACTTATGCGATTATAGAATGAAGCCGACTAGCCTATCATACATACGCAGAGTCATTTATATTTATTCTTACGAGAAAAACAACATTTTAAATATATTTCCCGATAATACTAAAGTTATTATTATTTACAAAACAACCCACTGGAAAGTTATCTCTAATATGTAGTATGATTTATATGCAAACATCTTTCCCTTACTGATCCCAGAGTTTCTTCTTACATTTTCATAGTCTTTATCTATCTTTTAAGGTAAATGGAATTCTTCATGAAGAAATTCTACATTTTCGGTCTTATCTACTTCTACTTTTTAAGGTAAATGGAATTCTTCACAGGGACTGGCAAAAAATCGGTTTGAAACCAAACCAGTTTCAGACAATTCGAACAAAGGTAAAAATTTCATGACCTCAAATTAGTTTGAAACCAAATTTTTTACCAAGTTGACCCAGAACTGAATCGAATTGAAAAATACGCAACTCGATTCGGAAATGGTTTGTCTGACTTTAACTAATAGCAAAGGGCCATTAAATTATACCATCTTCTTCCCATCTCTTTTTCTCTATAAAACCAATCAAAAAATTATAGTAAAGAAAGCTAAATTATAGTTGTCTAGTTGAAGTTCAAACCAAACAAATGGTAAGTCTACAACCAAATTCAAAAAAATAAAAATACAACCACCAAATTCAAAGTCTCCAACAAAATTATGGCAAGAAGCCACAAAGGCACAAACAGTACACCAAATCCAAAACTAATAAACCACATTGTTCATACTATAAATTCAAACTAAATAAAACATGCAAGAAATAATATATTCTTTTTCATCAAACTCTTCATATCCCACTCTTCATGTCCCAAAGACTCCATGATCTAAGGGAAAAAAAAAAGCAAAAGATGACACAAATTAGCTAACATGTATATAACAATTAAAACTTAATATAATAAATTAGAATAAAGTAATGATAAACTTTACCACTCATCAACTACTACTTGATTAGATTCATAAGAAATAGCCTTATTGATATCAAAGCTTAGAATTTCATCGGTCAATCCTTCAATGCCACCATTACTTTGTTCTATAAAAAAATTAACTAATTAAAAATACAAAAAATAAGTTTTCAAAAGAGCATGTGACATACTTTACAATCAAAATAA
>JAOTAY010000190.1:32839099-32849645 GCA_025629805.1 Erythroxylum baracoense | reverse complement strand
TAAGAAGAAAACCACAAGAATGAAGAAAAAGAGAGCATGAGGAGAGAGCAAAGTGAAATACAGAGAGGCGAGAACGGCTGATGACTAGCAAGAAAATATAGATTAGGGATTTTTTGGATTTTTATATGAGAACTCTAGAGCATGTACTGAGTGGAGAGTGGGGACCACACTTTTAATTGTAAAAAATAAAAATTACAAAGCAGGCTTTTTGGTACTCTCCAGTTGTCACAAAGAAAAAAGGGCAAAAAAAGAAAAAAGCACACTTCAAATCAAAATTCAAAATTAGGTAAATTTTTTTTGCCAAAATTTGAAACAATGATTTTTTTTAAAATTTGAATCGGTTTTAAATGTTCGATGTTGACCAATTTTAAAAATTCAGACATTTTGTCTGGTTAGGTCAACTCAGATCTAGATTTGATTTTAATTCGAACAAAAATCGGTTAACCCTATTTAAATTCGGTCAAAAAAATTCTAACCCATATCAGATTTTTTTGAATCAGGCAGGATCAAGTTATTGATTTGGATGAAATTTTGCCAGGCCTATTCTTCACGAAGAGATTCTACTCATTTTAACGGTAAAATAATTATTTGAAGTACAGTTAGTAAATGAGGAAATATTTGGCGTCTCTCATTAGAAATAGGTGTTGTAAACAAAGTCATAAATACTCAAACTTTTACACCGGCCTTTTTCTCCTCTCTCTTTAAGGGCTCCACATCCAGCCTACTAAACCACAGGGCGCAAGGCTCATTTAAGAAGCTAACCAAGGAAAGGATTTATCGCGTAAACTTTCTCTTATTTTAGAAGCCGGTGAGAAATATGACAATACTAGAAGAACTTGCTATCGAGTTATAAGAGATATATCTTTTGTGGATAAGCTAAGCTAGTTGACTAGTTCCTCCTTAATAGAACTTAGGGACAGAGCATTGTTACTCCTCTTAAGAACGTCTTAAAGAGAGATGCAGGTAAATGGAATGTTTCTTCAATGTTTTTATAGACGAATGACTTGCATATCTAGTGATGCAATCTTGGTCTATTTCCAATTGGACAAAGGCTAGTTTAACGAAAGCTCTAATTAATGAATAAAGTATATTCAAAATTGGATCAACAAATGAAGCTTAGAGAATCTTGGAAGCTATCCTAATTAGCAAATGAATGATGAACTCATCTTCTTGCAGAAATGATCTCCTAGTATGCAACTAGAGCATTTGAAAATGAAACACATACCTATATAAATCAATATTCTTAATGTTCCACTTGAATATCAGTCTACAATTGGATTAAGCTACCTTGCTTAATTAACCTATCTACTTCTCTTAACTAACTGATTCTTAACTTTTTCTTGAGCTGAGAGTGAAAGGCATCTACAGATTCATCATACCTTCTTAGTTTAATAGTTCCTTAATTCTTGAGTTTAATATCTATAGGATTAGATGCAAAAGCACTTTGACAGTTAGTAAGGGCACCCAAAACTTCAGATTTCCTCCAAATCATAGGATCATCATTCATCCCTTATAACTTAGTTAGCTCTCTTTTGAATGCTTTCAATTTGGTGACTCATTTATAGGCTTAAGAACCATTTACAATGAGCATAAGCCCCTAATTTATAGCTTTGTTGAAGGAAGGATGCTTTAAAATGTAGTTGAAAAATCTAAATGTAGTTTTCCTTTTTTTCCCTTTGTGGAAGGCACTAAACATGTATTGGGGAGTGATCTGAAGTGAGATTACTACCAAAGGTGGCATGATTGAGAGGATAACTGGAAAGCCAATTGGACTTCACCATACATCTACCTAACTTTCTCCGTTGAAACCATCCTCTAGACTACTTGTTTGTCTAAGTGTAAAGTTTCTAATAGATTTTCGTATATTGTAAAATATTAGTCATTACTGATGTTTTATGATGAGTGAAAAACCCTTTTTATATCGAATGGAAAATTTGGAGTATTGTATGGTCCTATTATTGTTTTATTTAATATCTACTGAGAAGAGTTAAAGATGTAGTTTTTCGGTTGATCTTATTAGGTACAAATATTTAACTTGAGTTTAGAATTTAATTATTATAGTATAAAGAAAAGAAGGTCATGATGTGCTTATATGATACTTTATCGTCATATAGTTCTAATTCCTTTTAATAATGAACAAATTTTAAAACAAAGAGAAATCCGTTGAAGCCTAGGTACCCCTTAAAGTGGACGAAGTCAAACCTAGAGAATTGGAGAAAGTAAAAGTAATTGCTTTGAGATCAAATCTATGATATTTTTGTTTTTTTAGTTAAAGGATTTATGATAATAAAAAGATAAATATATCAATTAACCATCTAAAAGTTTGTCTAACTAAATTTCATTTCCCAAATATAAAAATTAATGTTATTTGTGACTTTAATTAAAAAGTTGACTTTAAAAAAATAAAGAATTTGTGACCAATTATAGTGTAATGTATTGCACTTAAAAGAATTTGCGTTACAATGTGATATAGAACACTAAAATTAATATGAATTTTTTTAAAAAACTTTATAAATGGAGAGGATTCACATTATTTAAAGAAATATTCATATATAAGTGTCTTGAAACTTTTTTTATAGCTATATAAATCTTTATAAATTAAGACCATTTAAAGTTTCATCAAATTTATAAGGAGAAATATTGAATCTCAGATAAACTTACACAAACCAATTAAGATACATCAAAACTCTATTGGAATCAAGATTCAAGTCTTTAGGGTACCTCCAATAAATAGATTGCCATTTATGTGAGAACTAGTCAAGTAACTCCTATGATGAGAAGAAACATGTACATGTTAAATTAAGTCAAGCGAGCTCACACCTAAATTAAGAATAGAAGAATAGAATTAGATAATTTATTGAGAGAAAACATTATCACATTGTGTTTTTATTTAATTAATTTTCTAGCATATTTCATTTACATATTAACTAGATACAAAATTGTTCATCTACTATGGTACAATCAGTAAGACACTCTCACCTCTCATCTCTTTTCTTCACTTCAAGAATTGATAAAGTTCAACATTTAAAGATGTCTTCAAGTAACTATAACCATAAAGATAGTCAAAAAAGGTTGGAGAACAATCCAATATCGTCTTTACCCCTAATTCTATTCTTAGAGTAAATAAAAAACAAACTCCTTTAATAATAATTTACGATGCAACCAAGCCCATGTTGGCTTTTTAAATGGGATTTATGCCTAAAACCACTCCTTTAGTCACATTATGGCTCATCACTTTAAAGGCCCTAATGCTCTAATAAGTACAAGTTGAAGGTTATTATTTCAAAATAATTCCATTAAAGAAAGTATTATGCCTAGATCTCCTCGAGAAGGCCAAAATTCCCTTATGTTGATTCCTCCAATACCATAGTAGTTATGATTTATTGGGACTACCTCATCGAGAGAGCAACTAACAAATATGGTGAAGATCTTGAAAGGCTTTATGACTTTGATTAAGGAAAAAGATAGTTAAATGGCCTATAGCATGAATAAGCTATAATAAATAAAGGGTAAGGAGATTCATGAACCTCAAGCTAGCTTACTATAGGACCAATTTCCTTAAACACTTAATGGAGACTCAAGTAAAGTTAAAGCCATAATAAAATCTAACCAAGTGAATATAACAAAAGGGGTTATCTTTGTATAAAAAATTTTGAACTCATTAAAGACATGATTAAAGACCAAATTGAAGGTATTGCTCAATCATCTTATGTATACACTACAACGAAATATGGAGTTTAATGACACAAAAGGCGAAGTTTTTAGACGCTTTTTTGCTTCTTAAAAATAATTTTAGACGATTTATAAAGCGTAAAAAAATGTTGCTAGAACTATTTTCGATATTTTTCTTAGACACATAGATGTGTCAAAAAAACATACATTTTTTACGCATCTAAGCGTCGAAAATCTAAGCGTCAAAAATCTATTTACACATAGATGCATCGAAAACATACATTTTCTGTAGTTTTCTTAGACACATAAATGCTATTTTAGACGCTTTATTTAAACTTTTAAATACTTTTCTCTGTCGATATTTTTCACTTTGAGACATTTTTTACGTCGAAAATTTTCACCATTTAAAAGTAAAACAATAAGCTTACAATTTGCTTTGTGCGTCGTTTTTAAGATCACGTACATATTATTATAATAAAATTTAATAAATTATAATAAAGTAATCACCTATTTATTATTATAATAAAATTTACAAATTAATCTAAAATATGTATCTGCATATTATTATAATAAAAACTTATTGCTACTTTGATTTAAAGTATCAATATATTTATTCCATTATTGCCCTTGAGGTTTGATTACATTACTTAGAAGGTCTTCCTCTGTAAAGAGAAAAGTTGCGACAGATGCACCATTGTTAAGCGTGTGTGCTCATTAATCATATGAAAAGAGAAAAATGAATTCAAGGAATTATTTTGTATACACAAGAAGTACAACTAGTACATATTAGACATCTTATAGTATTCACGACTAAGTCAAACAAAAAGAACATGAACTTTGCAGCTGCAATCTCAACTTCAAAAGAACATCTCTAGTACGTTTCCTTATAAGTCAAACCTCACATTCCATCGACCGTTCATATCTGCATTCAAAGTCCAATTATTTTCCTTAATCTGAAAATAAGGCAATTGCAAGATAGAGAGAAGAAAAATAACTTATAACACTACAAATGCAAGTTAATTATATGATTTGATGGTAAATTACAATGTCAAACTTCTGGATTAGCTAAGAAAGCAAAACGAAGTGAAACATATTTGACAAAGGTAAGGGACTGTTCGTTAGGATAAGATGTGTCATGAGTAGTCACACATACAAACGAGGCATTTTCAATTTTCAGTAACTCAAAACTATCAGTCAACATAAAGACATGTGATCTTGCCAACTTCTTTCATACATCTTTTTAAAGACTTCACAAGAAAAAACCGGAATCCCACGAATTGACGTTCTCACGGGTATAGTCAGAAAATTCTTTTCTTAAATTTCCAATATTTTCCTACATATAAATTCCAACATTTTTAATGATCAATTAGTTTGAAAAATGTGAGGAATTATTTATAGACTTGATACTTCTAAGTCTCTGACATAATACTATTACTTATAATTGTATGTAACAATAAGTTAGGGTAACAGTACAAAAATAATGTTTAAGATGGGACTTGATACGAATTTTTTTAAAAATTACTAACTTTGTTATCTTGATTGCAATGATCTCCAATTTATAACATTTTTACTAGATTTGAATTTATGATTTAACAGCCCAATTGATTCTTTCAGAACAACTTAGATGGTAGGAAAGAAGCATATTACACATGATCGAAGGGCATTCAAAAATAGTTACCTCCAATGTGTACAGCACTCACCCACAGAATTATATATAGACATTTGTAATGGTCAAGAATAGCTTGGCTTTTCTTAACTTATTATCATGCAACAAGGTATCCAACTGCAAAACAGAGTAAAGAATTCAGGGGACCCATGAACTGACACAATCAACAAAAAGAACATGCCAAAACGAACATCTTTTGAGCCTTCCATTTCACTGCAAAAAAGAGTTCCTTAATAAACATTGAGGCAAGCTAATCCTTTAGCTCCATTTTGGATAATTCAAGCTTAGTCAACAATCAATAACAACGTATTGAATAAGCACTTCAGCAGCAATCGCAATGACCAAAAACCTCTTTCTCTTCCTCTCTAATTATTATGCCCAACCAGAAATCAAAGGGACCAACAACAAAAATGCATAATTAACTAAGAAAAAAATACCAATGGCTTTAAGGATGTGTAGGATCTTGCTTTTAGTGACGCTCTTAAACTGAGCACTATCGTGAGAGTCACGAAGAATGACACCAATCTGAGATGGAGTCAGACCCTTCTTTGCAAACTTGCAAATGTTATCCTCCACCTGATACAACCAAATTGACGACGTAAAAGAGTAGATTATTGGCAACGTAAAAGAGCGAAAGGGATTAGGAAGATATCAGAAAATAGAAACTTACAGGCACACAGCTTTCACCACTCCAAACCCTAACAAATCCTCAGTCACAAAGGCCCAAAAGCAGTTGATCCTGAAACCAAAACGCAGAGAAGATAAACATTATTCGATAAGATAAGATGTTCTCTTTTATTGAAATTACTAATAAAAAATTATTTTACTTAACTATGCTTTAACGTATTTGTTTAGTAGATCTAGAAGCTTATGCATTTAACAACCAAAAACCCTCTCACGCTTCAGCGACATCCCAAGATCCAGGTACGTTTCACTCTTTTGTCCATCACAAAATAGAAAATTTAGGGCAAATTAAATCATCTAGAAAACATAGATCTGAAACCACCAAGCTCTTTCTTATATTAAAAAAAGAATCGATAAATGCCAAAGAAGAAAATAACTTATAAATCCGTAAAAAAACAAAGTCAATGATAATCAATACAAAAATAACGAAGAAAACATAAATCAAAGCCGCCAATTGCAAAACTGACACAAAAATCCACGTTTCTAACCCCAAAACAAAACCCTAAATAGCCATTGGAACATTTGATAGTGTAGTCGATAGACAAATGGAAAATAGAAATTACCAGGAATAGGATCAGAAAATACCTGATGCAGATTGCAAAGTCAGAGAAATCCAAGAGAGAATAAAAGTAAATAGGGGATGAGATCTGTTGGACCCCGTTTTCAGAGCCCAACTATCCAGAATATCATAAAACGTGAGCTTAATCCAATAAAAAAATACCTTAACCATTATTGATTCATCTTCATGCTTTTATACCATAGCACATCTTACTTATATATAACCACAATTCCTGTTCAAAAATTCATCAACTCAAATCAATTACTTCCTCAAGTATCCCTAATTTCAACTCAACCTTATTCATACGCAAATTCACATTTTCACTCAATGGCATCCATACATAATTCATAATTCATTAACATCAAAAGATAAGATTTTTTACAAAGCCGTAATGGCATTTCAAACCACAACACATCAATATCTCATAATCCTAAAATACATAAGATATTTGAACTGATAATAATTGAAATGTAACTAAAAGCCTCATTGTTACAAAATCTAGCTTCAAATACAAAAATATGCAACTTGAAGCGATGCCTTGACCCTCTTTCACTCGATCTCATGTTCTTTATCTAAAGATGAGATGGATAAAGGGGGTGAGCTTAAAGCTCGTGGGTAACAATTTTATAATCAAGAAACAAGCAAAAACTGTTTTCAAAACTCATTGCCATTATACCTTTTTGGAAACCATAATAATTTCACATGAAAAATCACCCAACACTTATTTCTCAAAATTCTCACTTTATCAAACAGTTCATGAGCAATTATAAAGCATGTATGCATCAAACTTGCTAACATTTCAAAAGCACATAAGCACATCAGAATGGTTCCGGTGGATCCAAAACATAACGTACTACACATTTCCTATAAGGGTCCTATGTAGTCGTGAACGGAACATTCTATCACAATCCCACTTAATGGTCTTGCGTAACTGTGAACTTATGGGAGTCCATGAAAGAGCTCCATGCCACTAGCGGGCAGGCGGGAAAAGCCATTTTGTTAAAGTGCACTTGACTTACTTAGGGAACCACCACAAACTCACATAACATGTATTTCATATCTTGCAAACTTGTTCCCAAAAAGGTACATTTTCAAAACTTGATTTTTACATGCACTTGAGATATTTCGAAAACCTCTTCCAAAAAAAATTGATTTCATAAACTTGCATCTTTTCAAAAAGAATCATTCCCAAAATCTTTTCATAAATCATCAACACAATTCATGTAGCAAACAAATAACAATTTTACAATCCAACCAAGAGAAAATAAATGCAATATCTATGACGCAATTGAAACCATTAAGCTTCCTTGATTCAAAGAAAACAATAAGTGGCTTATTTACTCTATTATAAAAATATACCCACCTTGAATTTCTTGCTTAAGAAATTGGCTTAAGGATGTCTTTCCTCTTGCTCCTCTTGCCTTACTTGATTTCCTTAAATAATAACTAAAATTCCATTCAATTTAGTTTAGAAATCGGAAAGTCATATCTCAACAATTTAAACTCTTTCGCATGCTGAAACAAAATTCTATATTCAGCTTCCATCCCAAACTTAAAATTCTAAGAGACTAAATTTAGGCTTAATTCCTTCATACAATTTTTATCTCTATGTCTCTAGTTTACTCCAAATGAAAAACAGTCCATTTGGATCACTATAGAAAAAATTATGCCCAAAATACGTACGTATGCTCTGTGTTGGAAAGTTCAACGCGGCGACTCAGAAAAGTTTGCCGTGGCGAACTTTTCCAAAGAGGAAAAGTTCGCGTGAAAACTTACAAGGTCTCCGCGGTGAACCAAGGAAAGTTGGCCGTGGAGAACTTTGACAGAAACATACGAAGAACATGTTCCATTTTCCAGATTTTAACTTCCCATCTTTCACAGAAATCCCATCTTAAACCTAAACCATCTCTTCTACTTCATTTTCAACTTCATTTCAACCCAATATCATTCACAAACCAATTCATAAGCTATACTTGTTCATCAATCAAAAAGATCAAAACATTTTCATATACTATTCATCAACAACTTCCTACACATATTCAACTTCATTTTTACCTCTAATTATCGATAAATATGCTTCATCCAAAAAAATCAAGAAAAGAAGGATGTTTATACTTACTTGATTTACCCAAAGTTTCTTCAATCACCATGAAACCCTAGCTCTCCAACATATACGATTATAGGTGGAGTAGGTTAGGTTTTTTTTTAAGTTGCAAGATGATGAAGACAACCAAAAATGGAAGTAGCAAGTGAAGGATAAGAACAAAATTCAACATTAATGCTTGGGAGAGGAGAGTGTCGTAGGTGGAGAGAGAGCAAATGAAGAAAATGAAGAAGATGGAGATGAAAGAAGCATATGTCGTGAATGGGCACTTGAAAGACATGAAATGGTCGTTAATTTAGGAGAAATTTGTAAGTGGGTGCCACTTGTCACCTTTTAGTGGCCTCTAATTGGCTCTTTTATTAACTAGTCCATTTGTCTCCAATTTTTACTCCAATTATCTCCCAATTTTCAATGACATAAGTCATTAAATCTTAATGTCACATACTAAGATTTCTACTTCCATATGAAATTTATTTCTATCACTATTCATCAATTATTCTACTACTTGGCATTTTTTCGGGTCCAAAATACCCTTAAATTTCAGAAATTTTCATATTTCACCAAAAATTCTAAATCAATGCTTATACTCTGAAAAAACAAATTTTCAATACAAATAATTCACAATTCCAATTATAATCATATTTATAGATCAATTAGACCCGCAATTGTCAATGAATGCATGTACAGTCATTTGATGTGTGCAAAACTTCAAATTCACATGTACGTGTGCTAACATTATCCATGAGTATGAAATGCATTTTTTTATTGTCTTATTGCTATTTTCTCAATAACTGAAATCTAGGGTTCTAACCTTTAGTATGGAAATGGGATGTTACAATATGTACCTGAGATTGACATGAATTTGTTGAGTGTTGGTCAATTGCTTGAGAAAGATTATAAGCTATTGTTTGAAAATAAAAATTGAACTATTCGAGATCCACATTGAGTTGAAGTTTTATCTGTTGAATTGAAGAGGAGAAACTTTCCTATCAAGTGATCGAATGCTACTGATAGTGTTCATGTATGTGTCAAAGACAACACTTGTCTATGGCATAAAAGATTTGGACACACTAACTTCACTTCACTGAAGTAGCTGCAAGATCTTGAGCTTGTAAATGATCTGAATTCTATTAATGATTAAACTGGTGTGTGTGGAACCTGTCAACTAGGAAAGTTGAGCAAGTCTCCTTTTCTTGTGAATCAAGCAACAAGAGCAACAGAGAAGTTGCAGCTAGTACATTCGGATGTTTATGGACCAATGAGCACTACCACCATCAACTCCAGTAGGTACTTTCTCTTGTTTATAGATGATTACTCAAGATATTGCTGGGTTTATTTTCTAAAACAGAAAAGTGAAGTGTTTAAAGTCTTTACTAAGTTTAAAGCAGCAGTTGAAAACCAATATGCATTATCAATCAAGACCTTAAGGGTCTGATAATGGCAATGAGCATACATCAAATGCCTTCAAGAAGTTTCTTCAAGCAGCTGGAATCCACCATCAACTAACTGTCACCTACTCACGACGGCAGAATGGTGTTTGTGAAAGAAAAAATAAAACCATCATGAACATGGCCAGATGTTTTGCTATTGGAGAAGAAGTTACCAAAAATTCTCTGGATTGAAGCAGTTAATACTGCTATCTACATGCTAAATAGGATGCCAACCAAGGTTGTTGTAGGTAAGACACCTTTTGAAGCTTAGTTTGGAGAAAAACCATCTATTGGTCATCTCAAAGTATTTGGCAGTATATGCCACTGCCATGTGCCTGAAATTAAAAGAGACAAGCTTGATCAACGTGCAGAACCTGGGATTTTTGTTGGTTAAAGCAATATTTCAAAGGGATACAGAATTTTGAATCCTC
>JAOTAY010000190.1:32821760-32838999 GCA_025629805.1 Erythroxylum baracoense | reverse complement strand
TGGAGATTTTGAAATAAATCTGATGAGTTACTGTCATCTGCATGAGCATGTCATTTACATATCATTATATTTTTGAATACTATGATAAAGGGATGAAAATTTGAGGATATGGTGTTATTTGGGTTTTGATGGATTATTAGTGATCAGGTGTTGTAAAATGGTTTTGGAGTTGAAATAAAATGATGTATAAGATTAGTTTAGAGAGTTAGATATGGAAAGGTGATATGCGTTGTTTCTTCACTGAGCATGTATGAATACTCAAGTATTTATATGAGAGCTGATGAAGACTTAGAGATGTCCAGGAGCATAGACGTTTCGTCTGTAAAGACTTAGCACCTGTGTTTTATCGTCTGTGGTTGACTATTATATCGTCTATGTTGACCACTTAGCGTCTATGTTTTATCGTATATGGTTGACTATTCTATCGTCTGTGTTTTATCGTCTATGGTTGACTATTCTATCGTCTGAGTTGACCACTTATTGTCTGTGTTTATCGTCCGTGGTTGACTACTCTATCGTCTATGTTGACCACTTAGCGTCTGTGTTTTATCGTCTGTGGTTGACTATTCTATCGTCTGTGTTGACCATTTAGCGTCTGTGTTTTATCGTCTGTGGTTGACTATTCTATCGTCTGTGTTGACCACCTAGAGTTTGTATTTCTTATCGTCTATGGTTGACTTTCCTTCGTCTGTGTTGACCACCTATCGTCTATGTTTCACTTCGTCTGCCTTTGTCTATCGTCTGTCTTTTGTTTCCGTCTATGTTTCGCTTCGTCTGCCTTTGTCTATCGTCTGTCTTTTGCTTCTGTCTGCCTTTTGCTTCCGTCTGTGTTTCACTTCGTCTATCTTTGAGATTTCGTCTGCCTTTAGACACTTCGTTCGTCTTTTGGCGTATTGTCTGTCTTCTGCTTCCATCCGTGTTTCACTTCGTCTGCCTTTAACCATTTTCTGTGTTTTGAATATTCGACTGCTTTTGTTTTGTCTACTTTTGCTTTGTATACTTTCGACTTATATGACCAAATTATATAAATTACACTCTCTGATTAAACATGAATAGTAGACTCGAAAGTCAGAGTTTGGAGAAAAATATGAAAAGGCTCCTTAGGTTATGAAATTGGATTAAAATGGGTTGTTGAGGTATAATACCATATGAACAATGCTAGTTAAGTGAGTTTCGATATTTGATTGTGTTTATGATAACCTTGATGGTAGGATGCCCGGGATTGTCATAAACATGCATTGTACATAATTCATTCCATATATTTGCATTAATGAACACACATAATTGTGCAGATTGTGATATATATGTGTATTATTTTGTTATAGAGAAACAGTTGGAACGTTAGCTTCTAGACGTTGCCGGCACTTCCAGACATTAGCTTCGGGAGTAACTTATGAGTAACCTAGACGGTCTCACTTAATTTCTGGTTGTTAAAAGGCTGTTAAAAAAATAATTGAATGAATATGGCTTGAATGTTGATTCCGGACATGGAGGTCCGATGACTGTGATATTGGATTGAGATATTGAAGTGCTACTTATATCTGAATGAGATGAAATAAATGTGCATTTGATATGAATTTGTCATTTGATTCTCAACAAAAGTTGAATGCCGGAATTAGGTCCGATGACTCTGAAATTTCGTCTAAACATTCATAAAAGATTGTGATATATGAGATATTCAGAAATTATTGCATTTCATAAAATGCATGCTCAGATAAAGGCATTGTGACTTGAGTTGCCATTATGAAGCGCTTCCACGTAGAGCTTTACTCCGTGATTTTTCTGATTTGGCACGTAGAGCTAGGCTCTGTGATTCTATCTAATTGAGCCCTATAGACCAATATTTGTATAAGTCTGTTATAGGCACTCGGTCACAACAATAAGAAAGAAATTAAGTCTCATGTGCATTGCTAAGGCATGATTTGAATGAGTATAAACTGTTAAATGTACAATGTGACATGATTGATTAAGTGTATGTGATCCAATGTTATTATATGCTATGTGAAATAATGTGATGCATGAATTGAGTGAACCACCGATGATAGTTACCTCATTGAGTTCTCAAAACTCACCAAAATTGCAACGTGGTCTTTTCAGGACCGAGAGACGACCCTATCGAGTGAGAGGCTCTACGTGATTTTGGCAAGAGAAGTCATGGCTCAAAGATCGGTCAGCTGGGATTTTTGGGCAGATCAGATAGACTATGTGTATTTTCCTCTTTCATGTAGTACTTTTGTATTAAGTTTTGACAATGTACGTATGGGAATTGTTGAAAAATACAATGTAGACAATCGGGTTTTTATGAAATGAAATGAGGAAAGAGTTGGTTTTTTTAAAATATTGTGGTTTTCTTATGATGCTTTATAATGAATAATGATAGGATGCCACGTGAAGTTAGTGATCAAACGTAGCTCACCCTTATCATAGGAGATGTACCGGAATGACCTCTGGGCATCCCAGTGTGTACCCTGTAGTAAGAGGGTTGTTACATAAACCATCTCTTTTACTTCATTTTGAACTTCATTTCATCCTAATATCACTCAAAACAAATTCATAAACTACATTTGATCATTAACCCTAAGAAGAAAACTTGCTTATATCATTCATCAACAACTTTCTACCCATATTCAACCTTATTTGAGTTTCATTTAACCAAACCAATGAAATTTAAAGCATAACTTACTTGTTGAAGCTTCAAAATCTTCAAAATCTTCAAGATCTTCACAAACCCTAGCTTTTCTCTTCTTTCTTTCCTCTCTCTCTTTTTCTCCCTCCAATTTTCGTGCTTCTCTCTTCTAAAGCAAGAAAAAAATTCTATTTCTTATAACTTATACTCTTAAAAATCATACAATGTCCCTTTTGTCCTCCAATATAAGCCTTATGTCTTTTAACCTTAAGTGATCTTCCAATTTTGCCCTTATATATTCTTACTTCTTCAATTCAACTTACACTATGCTATACTCTAATTTAATATTAATTTCTCTATTTAACACTTCTAATTCCATCAATCCAAGCAATAAATCCTCCTAACATTGACATGCTAATTAAACTCCAAATAAAACGATTTATCTAGCAAGATCACAAAATTTATTCAAATCATGTTTAATAAAATAAATAAAAAAAAATTTTGGGGCCCAACAAGATCAATAGAAGAAGGAGAAATGAGGAATAGATTTAGAGCTTAAGGAGCAATTGAACTAGTATAATAAAGAAGGGCAACTTATGTAGGGGAATTGGAAGGATTAGGGTTTATACAAGTTTGTTGTATAAAATTTTCAGATTATGAAATTAGAAACGAAGAGAATTAGAGATAAAAGGAGTGGAGAGTAGGAGATAAAGAGTATTAATAAGGTGGGAGCAGTTCAACTTAACGAGTAGAAGTAAATGGTCAAAAAAGGAAAGAGTCACGTGCTTATAAAGGCAACAGTTGTTTGTGGTGAGAAATATCTTATAAGCGTCCTAACTTAGTTACATGCGTGTTATGTTTAGATTTTTTCTTATTTCTTGAGATATAATATATTCATTAATATGAGTCAATTAAAAGTCGAGACCTATTGTTTTTATCCTATAAGTTAGAAGAAGAAAAAGAACAAAGAAAATTGAATTTTGTTCGATTCTGAAAATTCATAATATTTATTCTCATTGTCTATGTAACATGTAAAATTGTTTCTTTTTAATCTTATGGTAACAAGTTTAATTAATAAAAATAATCTTTTTGTAAAAATATAAAAAAATGCGACATAGAAGGTCATGGGACCGGGGTTATTCCTAGATGCATACTTGCTACAAATTATAAAAGGCGCCTATTCTTGTCCCGTTAATTAGAAATTTTAGAAGTTTTAGACTCTTTTTTAGTATATTTTTTAGACAAATTTTATCATCTTAAATAAAATTCTAAAAACTCCACTAACTCTTAGATTATTTAAGACACTTGTTAGATGCATCTAGGCATAAGCGTCTAAAACTCCTTATTTTGTTATAGTGATATGCTAAGTCATACTCTTGATGTATTAAATATTTAAGATGTCTTCAAATTTGTAATCTCCAATATTTCAATAATATGATGGCTAAAGAAACATAAGAAAACATGTTTCCTACTTTGTTGAAACATACAATGTATTGAAATAGATGGTGATTTGATGGTTAAGCAATTCATCAGCTCATTAAGGCGAAGCTTTTTATTTGTATATGAACCTTAAAGTAGGTTTTATTAACATTTAGGAATATTTCAAACAATAATTTTTTAGCTACTTGTATAACACTTAATCTATTAGTATGATCAATTTGATGAACATAAAATAATAAAAAGATAAATGGACCTTGATACTTTAATGGATGAAGGGACTTGAGCCTCGATAGCAAGATCAATTCGTTGAAGCATTCATTCTAAACATATGCATTCAAGGCATGCATTTGGGGACTATTTTTATATCTTGCAAAACATAAGGTTTTAGATTTTAGGCTCCATAAGTCAAGAATATAACAAGAAGTTGAATATTATTGCAATTGTTCAACAAATGCTACCAACTTAAGAGCCTAAGAAGAGCTTAAGAAGTCTAAAGAAAATAAAAAAGGACCAAAACAAACAATTCTTCTCTAAACAGAACTAAACAAGTCATAAGGGTGAATAAGAAGTTGTTAAAGTTCATTCCAAATATTGAAGCAAAAGTAGAAAAAAAGATTACTTCCTTAAATGAAAAATAAGAAATAAGAAATTTATTAAAGCATAAATAAGAAAAACATTATTCAGTCCCAGATGTTGCAGTACCAAGAATGTTTGAAAGCATCTTAAATTGCAAACTTATTGAATTGCTTAAGATAAAATTACTATAGGAGGAAAATAAGGTGGATGATCTTAGGTACCTCATATATCATCAATTTATTAACCATACTACTAAAAATTCTTTGTCATTAAGGATAAGATCATGAAGTTACAAAGAAATGGAGTAATTCTCTTAAAAAAGAAGCAGTAAATATTCTAACTTGATAAGTACCATAGAGTTAGAAATGGCATTTGGTTGTATGTTTTTAATAACTAAATTCAGATCATTTGATTCCATAAAACTAAGATGGAGGTAAACTCAAGTTAACAAATGTTAAGCAAGTTTTTCAATTTATAACACCCTAAAAAATCCACAAGTGAATGGGTGTACTTTGTAGTATTGAAGGGTTGATCTGACCAGGAGGGTACTAGCCTAATCCTAAGTCATCTAAGGCTTAGAAAAAAAGAATAAAAAATATAAAAACTGCATAAGTGAACACATAAAGTAAACATGAGAAATTGATTAACGAATTGTAAAGCAGAAATTTCAAAAAAATAGAATTAAACTGAGCAGTCATATAGGTCACAATGGAAATCAGTCAAGAGAGTTAATGAAGTTATAAGAGAGGGGATTTTACTTATCATTAATGCTAATCCAACCATTTATTTGTTTACGGGGTGTCGGTTCTAGATGGTCGAAGGGTTGATTAGTCTCTCTCAAGTTATAACCATTAAACCATAAATTGTAAACCTAATCAAATTATGAAACTTGCGATCTCTCAATTCACAAATTACCCATAATTCTTATTAGTTCTAAAGTTCTCTAACAAACAATCGGGTCTCACACGGTATCTCTCTCTATGAAATTATCGACTAAATTGATTAAGTGGTCAGTTAGATCACCTAACTCTTATTAATTCGATCTAATCATTTTTATCTAGCTTACCCTCTCAGTTTGTTACCGAAACATGCAAATACATTAATCAATCACAACCCCCAAATCAATAAATACAAAAATAACTAAATCAACATTAACTCAAAGTAAAATCCTGAAGGAGAGTTTACAATATTATCAATAACCCAAAATCCATTTCCGTACAATCCATCTCAGCTTTATACATTTAAATGAAAAAGGAAATGAAACCTAGGTTGGACAAATTGGAAAGGTAGCGACGTGGGGATACCACTTGATCCAGGGAGCAGCGGCATCGGGATCCACTTATTCTTCCTCCTTCTTCCTCTTCTTCTCTCTCTCTCTTCTTTTTCTCTCTCTTTAGGGTTTCCAAGAGTGGCTAAATGTAAAGCTCCTCTCTTTCCTTTTTTGTTGTTCTTTAAATAGTCTCTTATGTTTTAGATAATCTTAGGGCTTTTTTGGGGTCTGAAAGGTCAAAAAGTCCCTCAAAACATAAAGTTCGTAAGTGTCTGCACATCTGCCTGACGTAGGCAACGACCGTGGCCCTACAGGCCATGATCGTAGGCCATTCTTGGAGCTTCTCTTGTGATTGTGGCCTGCGTTGTTTCAGCCCGAATGTCTTTGAAACTCCTCCATTCTTCGATGTTGACCCTGAAACACTAGCAAACACATCAAGGTATCTTAAAAATATAATATTTTATCTTAAAAATATAATATTTAAGCTCAAAAGCTTGTACTAACTCTTAAAACACTTAAAACATAAATAATTAACAAACTAACACAATTATATTCTAAACACATACTAAATGATTGAATTAACGACTAAAGACATACCAAACTATACCCTAAAACATGATGCAATTTACACTTATCACATCCCCACACTCAAACATTTGCTTGTCCTCAAGCAAACAAAACAACAAACAATATAAAATCACAAAGCACACATTGCAATAATGAGACAATGGCTTTGACTTCATGAAATAAATTTAACTTTAAATGTAACCATTTAAGTTGTTCCAAATCATTAACATGAAAAATTCACGTTTAAGAGCTTTGGACTAAATATAGCCATTAATCAAGACCCAAATTTCAAGTTTATTCACCCTTATTTGGTCATTCAAACTTTGTAACTAATCCTAACTACGCTTTCATGAAAAGTTAGGCTACTTACAAGTTCAGTAGGTTTTTCTTAGAAAACATTCTTTTTCTTTTGTTTTTTTGTGTGGACATAGACCTAGTCTTTTTACACAGAGGCAAACATTGGTGATAAATATCGATCCGGTTACTCGACTAAGTCATGTTTTTATTAAGTTGCTTGGTTGGTAAGTCATTATAGTCTTTTGACACGAAGGCACACATTTGTGATGCGTGTCAATCCGGTTACTCAGCTACATCACGTTTTCAACTAGTTACTAGTTCTATTCGTAATCCGAAGGCCAGTAGAATAGTTATTTATTTAAAATTTACAAACACCTTTTTTTAATTAATGCCTACCTTGTTGCTTTAGCTACTCGTTTTCATAAAAAAAATACTAGCAAAGCTACTTAGTCGAAAGACCTAAAATTATGAATAAATGTGACAACTTATAGGGTGATAAATTAACGCTGAATCCTAATTAGCTTGCATATTTTAGCCAAAGAACCCAGATCACTGATTTCGTGAGCTAATGTCTCTTCACAACCTAATAGATTATGTTTAGAATTAAATCGATTTCACTTTATCCAAGTCATCGCTACATTCACACAATTCACAATATGCAACCTAAACACATTGACATAACAATATGAAAAATTCACATTCAAAGAAAAACACACAACCCTCCCCACACTTGAACAACACATTATCCTCAATGTGATAAGGACACATACAAGCACAAAAGGGGGAATGAAACAATATAGAAAAGCCAAAAGAACAAAATACTAACAAAAATGAAAAGAAAATGGTCAAAACACGAAACCATTATGGTGACTGAGGTGGTGATGTGTCAAAGGCAGAGAGCAAATGCACTTGATGCTAAGTTGGATTTCCTATCTTATAATTGATTCATAGAGAGTAAGAGAATTAGTAGGGCAATTACAAATCATTGATATTTATTTATGGAAATGAAACAACTTTAATTGCATAACAATTTAAATCTACCCTAAACATGTTAATTTATAGTCATTAGCTTGACCATGTATCATTGGAAACTCAGCCATGATCAATTATGAGTGACTTGCTTCCACCTTTTTTGTTCAACATCAGTTTTCTAGCCTGTAAGTAAGCTACAAATTGCAAAATGATTAGAAGGATAGTATTGATAAAATTATGAAAACCAATTAAGCTCAGTAATGTCCTTTTTTCGAGTGAACTGTCAACAAAATAGGGAATAACAAAACTCCCCAAATCTTCCATGCAATCCAGCAGTTTGCCCTGTAAGAGGGTGAGTTGTTCTCTTCTTAGTTCTTCCTCATTTGCCCTCATCTCCTCTTCTTCTTTAGCTTCTTAAACAGATACTTCCATAGCTTTTTCAAACTTGATGTTCGTTGTCAACTGCTCTTTGTCCTCTCTTTCCTTCAAAGATTTGAGCACATTAATTTTTCTGAATGAGTCGCCCTCCTTTGGATTCTTTAATACATCATTTATATTGAATGTCACCTGGTCATCACTAATCCGAATGATGAGGTTCTCTTCATGGACATCTACCCTAGTTTTTTCAATGTTCAAGCAAGAGCTAGGAATATTGTCATTCTTTTCTTCATCCTCTTTCTTCATCTTTTGGTCTTCTTTAAGATGGGGTTCAGCTTAACTTCCCATTGGTTTTTCTTTCTCTTCCCTATTTCTAAGTATGATAGCCTCATATTGCTCTTGTTGATGTAATTCTATATTACTCAGAGAGTCTTCCACACTTCTCTTACAAAATTCACGAGAAAGTTGTCCCACCTGAATCTCCAGGCTATGAGTAGAAGAGGCATGATTTTTTGTTACTTGATCAAATTGTTCTTCTAGTCTCTTATGGGTCTCTTCCATGTCTGTTAACTTATTCATGATTTTGTCCAATTTGGAATCCTATGAACTAGACTCATCATGCTAAAATCCTAATAAGTTTTGATATCCCATGTGAGTATTTACACTATTAGACCAATAGAAATCTGGGTGGTTCTGTCACCCCGAAGTGTACGTGTTTATATAAAGATGATGATTCTCCCAACTAAATTAAGGCTTACTGGAATCCGTAAGAGTCCTTTGCTCCCTATAATATATATCCTCTATGATGGTTTTTTTCATCTCTTATTGATATCTAATTTTTTGGATTCTCCATCGTTGCCTTATGATGTCCAAATCAATGTGTTTTCAACTTTTTGCCAAAACTTCCTACACTTCTTTTCACAAAACATAGTGAAAAATCCTTAGACTACAAAAATTAAACTAATCTACGTTTACCCGACAATGGCACCAAAAAACTTATTGAGCAAGTTTTACAATTTATAAAACCCTCAATAATCCGCAAGCGCACGGGTTGTACTTTAAAATATTGAAGGGTCAATTTCACGAGGAGTGTACTAGCCTAATCCTAAGTCATCTAAGGCTCAGAAAAAAGAATAAAAAGAAATAAAAACTGCACAAATGAACACAGAAAGTAAATAAGAGAAATTGATTCAAGAATTGTAAAGTAGAAATTTCAACAAAATAGAATTAAACTGAGCAATCACACAGGTCATAATAGAAATATGTCAAGTGAGGTAATCAAGTTATGAGAGAGCGGATTTTACCTATCATTAATGCTAATCTAGCCATTTGTGTGTTTACGAGGTGTTGGTTCTAGACGGTCGTAAGGTTGATTACTTTCTTACGAGTTATAACCACTAAACCCTAAATTATAAACCCTAATCGAATTATGGAACTTGCAATCTATCAATTCATAAATTATCAACAATTCTAATTAGTTGTAAAGCTCTCTAATAAACAATCGAGTCTCTCCATAAAATTACCGACTAGATTGATTAAGTGGTTAATTAGATCGCTTACTCTCATTAATTCGATCTAATCATTTTTATCTATCTCACCCTCTCAGTTTGTTACCAAAACATGCAAATACATTAATCAATCACAACACCTAAACCAATAAACATAAAAATAATTAAATCAACATTAACTCAAAGTAAAATCTCGAAGGAAAGTTCAGAACATTATCAACAACCCAAAATTCATTTCCATACAATCCATCTTAACTTTATACATTTAAATAAAAAAGGAAATAAAGAGAAAATGAAACTTAGGTTGGACAAATTGGGAAGGCAACAGCATCGAGATCCACTTCTTCTTCCTCTTTCTTCCTTTTCTTCTTCTCTCTCTCTTCTTTTTCTCTCCCTTCAAGGTTTCCAAGAGTGGCTGCTCCCCTCTTTCCTCCTCTTATTGTTTTTTAAATAGTCTCTTATGTTTTAGGTAACCCTAGGGCTTTTTTGGGGTCCGAAAGGTCCAAAAAGTTCCTCGAAACATGAAGTTTGTAAGTTTCTACGCATATGCTGGATGTAGGCCATGATCATGGGCCATTCCTGGAGCTTTTATCATGATCGTGGCCTGTGTTGTTTTGGCCCGAATGTCTATGAAACTCCCTCATTCTTCGATGTTGACCCTGAAACACTAGCAAACACATCAAGGTACCTCAAAAATATAATATTTAAGCTCAAAAGCTTGCACTAAACCTTAAAACACTTAAAACATAAATAATTAACAAATTAACACAATTCTAACCTAAACACATACTAAATGAATGAATTAACGGGTAAACATATATCAAATTATGCCCTAAAACATGATGCAATTTACTCTTATTAATAAACCAATTAAAACTATTTTGAAAATTTTAATTACTAATATCACCTCTCTATCCAATGTGACTCCTCTCCCATTGATGTAAAAGAAAAGGTATTAATCAAAGCACTCCATTTCTCACAAAAGACTTTGAACACACTTGGTTGACAATTGTAGTTGAAGAAAAAGGAAAAAAATTCATATAGATATTGATACTTGAGATAACATCAAT
The DNA here is from genome assembly GCA_025629805.1 of Erythroxylum baracoense. Taxonomy (NCBI): domain Eukaryota; kingdom Viridiplantae; phylum Streptophyta; class Magnoliopsida; order Malpighiales; family Erythroxylaceae; genus Erythroxylum; species Erythroxylum baracoense. The sequence continues at coordinate 32,828,295 of JAOTAY010000190.1, read as the reverse complement.
ATAAAAAAAAATTATCTTCAACCTACTCCTAATAGTCTGCAGTGAAGAAGGACTCTCCTAGATAAGAAAAGGTGGAGCTTCATTTGTTGTTTTCTAACTTAATCTTACACCTAACGAGAGGTTGATTTTTGACACTTACATCATAGCATAAAATGGATATATAAGAAACAATTCAATCAATTGGTAAGTAATACCTTTACTACAATGGAATATGACAAAATTATCTTTAATAGACCACCATAAAGTGTGTAGATGGTCCTTAAAATTAGGATCTTTGAGGAAAGCACCCCTGATGACAAGCTTAAACATGGAAAGTTGGATTTCTAATTTTGGTGATCATATAAATTGATGTAAGGCAAAAGTGCAAACCTCTTTGGGGAGTGAATTTTTATAAATTGAATTATTTTAAGAGAATGTTCAAAACTAAATGATAAAATAAAAAGATTAAATTCTGAAGAAGCCTTTAGACTAAGTCAATACCAAAGCTTCTAAACTAATTCTAAAATGTCAAAGTATTTAGTCATAAATTTAAATGAGGGATAAAATATGATAATGCTTAAATCATTCAATTGAATTAAATCAATTGTAAACATCGATAAAAAAAAGTAGCATGACTAAGGTGATTAAGTTTTTGAATGAAGTACTTATAGTAAGATGGATTCTTAGCCCAATCAATACAAAAAGGTATAATTAGTTATGACTCAATCAGACATTGTAAATTTAGTAGGCACCAATCAAATTTATATAGATGAAAAAGATAATAAAGTTATAGATGATTAAAAAGTAGATCCTAATATGGTAGATCCATGTCCTAATCAACACCAAAAGGCATAAGTTTGACATTAATCAATCAATCAAATAAAAGCAAGTAAACTCCTATTAAATTGATATAACATAAACAAGGTCTTTAACTTGATGATTAAAGAAAAGATCATAATAAGATGAATATCTAAATTAATCAATACAAAAAACTATAAATCACACATGTCTCAATCAATCAAATTTAATTAAGTAGACATTCATTAAATCAATGCAACATGAATATGTTTATTGAAAAAAAGGGAGATTTCAATCTATGTTCTAGTAATAAAAAAGTATAGTTATCACTAATGATTTATTTTTATGATGTTTTAAAAGAAAGCATTATGAAAACATCCTGTGGATACCACAAAGAGAAGTTTATAAATTTCAAATCAATTTAAGTCAAGGATAAGACTAAGATTAAGGAAGATTAAGGAAAAAAAATCATGTATTCATTTGTAATTTTTGTTTTTATCTCTAATTTCGTTACTTTAATACTTTAGGGGCTCTTAATGTATAAAATATCATATTTTGAACTTTATGCATAGATCTTTTCAATTGTCAAAAGAAATTAAGATTTTAATTTCAAAGAAGACTCTCTTAATCTTTGAAATGTTATTTAAAAAAATTTTGAAATGAGTTTAGATCATATTTTAGTCAAAAAAATGTTGATTAATCTTTGAAAGAACTTAAAAAATATTTAGAAACATTTTTTAAGTACGTTGGTTGACTAGTCTAGTCAACCAATATACTGTCTTTGGGCATATTGGTCAACCAGTCTAAGGTAGAGGTTGATCAATGAATTATCTCTATGTATATTGGTTGATGATTGTTTGAGTTTGATCAACTAATGCTATTGGATAGTTGAGAACGATGTGTATCATTATATTGTGTATCATATTGGTTAATATATTCATTAACCAATTTGACATATTTGTTGACCGTTGTCACTATTACTATTCATTACTAGTTTGTGTTTAACAACATTTTGAAGCTAATATGATTATAAATACTTATGTATTTCATTAATAGCATTTTATGACATTTGGGGATTAAAATAACATATTTGCAAGATTTTTTTAGCATTTACAAACATCCATTCATTGATTGTTCATTAATTATGAGCCTTTGAGCATTTAAGTAAGCATACAAGGTTCATTTAAGTTGTAAAGATCATTTGGGGTTGATTTTCTTATATTTGGTTGATTTGAGAAGTATTAAGGTTACTCTTCACTTTCAAAGATGATTATAAAGGCTTCTCTTTATCTAAACAAAGATTATTGTAAGGAGGATCTTCTTTACCTAGATGAAAGAAGAGTTTAGTGGAATTTTAAGAGAGACTTAAAGAGTGGATGTAGACAAAGATTATTTATTAAACAACTAAAAACTTGGTTTACAATTGTCTTCATACTTTTTACTTTATTCTTGGTTTTTCATTAAGAGTAATTAAATTAAAATTACATTTTATTATTTAATTTGAAATTTATTAAGTCCATTTATTAAGTTGAAAATTTTTATTTTTAATTCAGTAACACCTAATTCACCCCTTCTTGGGTGCTATTAAAAACCAAAAAGTCATATCGTAGCAAGTCTCTTTTATTTTGATTTTAAATGAAATTCTTATAGAAATCTTTTATAGCATATTTAGGGGCATCTAAATCTTCACCTAGATGAGAGGGCCTATCATTATGGCTTTAAATCTAAATGATTCAATTTTAACTATTTTGTAGTTGATAGTCAAGGTTATGTAATTAATAACTAAGCTGATATTATTAACTATGTTAACCTTTATATGGAAGTTATGCATGAACGTAATGCTCATATATTAGTAAGGATCTTTTTTATGGAAATGATTATTTTTGTTAACAAACTAGAATGAAAATTTTATTTATGGTTGAAAGAAATAAATTATGAGAGATTATTATAATGCTCCAATCCTTCCCATTAAACTCATAGCTGATAGAAAAGTTCCTAAGCTAAAGGAAGAATGAAATCCCCAAGATAAAAAACTTATTTCTTTGAATAGTAAGCTATTCACATTTTATTCTATGCACTAAGGAGAAATGAGTTTAATGGAGTACCTATAATAAAAACAAATCATGAAATTCATCATAATTTAGAAGTTAAATATGAGGGCAAAGATCAAGTAAAGGAGTGTAAAGTAAGCATGATAACCCAACAATATGAATTGTTTCTCATAAAAAATAATTAAAGCATATCTATCATGAACACTAGATTTTTGAAATTATCATTGCTCTTAAAAGCTTAAGTGAGGCATATACTAATTTTGAAATGGTGAAAAAATTATTTAGGTGTTTTCCAAAGGCTTGAAAGCCAAAATGAAAAAATTAAAGTACTTAAATATACCAACATTAGTAGAGCTCATTAGATCTCTACTCACATATGAAATGAGATTTAAGGAAACGTAAGAAGAGATAATAGCTTTAAGAAGAAAAAACTTAGCATTGAAATCTCAAAGGATGAATCAAGTGAATAAGAAGAGACATCAATTAGGGAAAGTAATGAGAAAGACATTTTCCTTATTACTACGAAATTTAAGAAGATTTTTAGGAAAAAACTTCTTCAAAAGAAATGAGATTAAGGAGGGCAAGGTAGATAAAAATGCAAACAAAAAATATTTTTTAAAGTGTAAGAAACCTGATCATATGAATTCTTAATGCCCTATCTTTAAAGATAATTATCAGTATAAAAGAAATGACAAGAAGGAGAAGAGGGATAATTATAAAAAGAATGCACTTATAGCCTTAACTCAGGATGACACGAGTGATTTTGAAAGTAATCATTCAAAAGGAGAAGTAGCTCATTTGTACTTCATAGCTAATGATGATGATGAGGTCATCTTATCTTTTGATGATGATGTTTAACAGTCATATGATGAATTGTTGAAAGAAGATGTATATATGAGTGAAAAATGAAAATATGAAGTTTGAATTGCATAATATCAAAGAATTTAAAAGTGTGGCTATTGATGACTATCATAACCTAGACGCATTAAAATATAAGAATGAGATATTGAAAAACAAGGTCAATTATGACAGGTGTAGATTGCATTGTATTTTTGTAAGTAATTTGATAAGTGTTTTGTGGTTAGTTTGATTATTTAGTGTATGTTTAGGTTAAAAATTGTGTTAGTTCATAAACATTTGTGTTTTAATGTTCTTTAGGTGAGAACATGTTTTGAGCTTCAATTACATATATATGAGGGGCCGTGATGAGTTTGTTAGTGTTTTAGAGCATTCGAAAGAGTTTCAGAGGAGATCGAACCAAAACATAGGGCCACGATCTTAGGGAACTTGTTACGATCATGACAGAAGCACCAACATAGGCCCACGATCGTGGAAAATATGCCATGATCATAACAGAAGCTCAAGATAGGGTCACGATCGTGGGTAATTTGCCATGATCGAGACAGAGAGTAGATAAATAGGCCATGATCGTGCACTAAGGGCCACGATAGTGGCCTGGATGCAGACAGACACGGAGTCACTTTCAGATTCAAGTTTTTGAGGGACATTTCGAACATTTTATACCCCAGAAAGACACTAGGGTTACCTTAATTGGAAAAGACTATAAAAGGATAATGATGGAACCCTAAAGAGGAGTCCATATTGAGTCTACATTTAGAAACCCAAAAGAGAGAGAGAGAGAGAGAGAGAGAGAGAAGATAGAGAGAAAATAAGAAGAGGAAGAAGAGGAGGGTTCCGACGCCGAAGCTTCCCATAATAGGTGATCTCTTGACGCTATTGCTTTCCTGAATCATCCAACCTAAGTGTCATTTCCTCCCCATTTACCTTTTTATTCATTTAATGTGTAAGATTGAGATGGGTTGTATAGTTATGGATTTTGATTTGTTAATGATGTTCTAACTTTTCCTTTGGGTTTTTGCTTATTTTTAGTGTTAATTTAGTTGAATTATATTCACTTAATTTGGGTGTTGTGATTGATTAATGTGTTCGTATGTTTCGATAACAAATCGAGAGGGTGAACTGCATAAAAATGATTAGATTTTATTAACGAGAGTTAGATGATCTAACTGACCACTTAATCAATCTAGTCGGTAATTTCATGGAGAGAGATCCCATGCAAGACTCAATTGTTTATTAGAGAGATTTAGAACAAATTAGGATTGTGGGTAATTTATGAATTGAGAGATTGCAAGTCCATAATTTGATTAGGCTTTACAATTTAGGGAATGATTATAACTCGAGAGAGAGTAATCAATCCTACAATCGTCTAGAACTAAAACTCCATAAACACATAAAAGGCTATATTAGCATTAATGATAGGTAAATTCCCCTCTCCCATAAGTTGATTAATTCTCTTTACGGATTTCCATTATTACATTATTTGATTATTGCTAATTTGTTCCATTTAGTTTACTTTTCAGTTTATTATTCAAATTTGAGTCTTAGACAAAGCACAACCTAAATTAAGTGGTGCCTAAGCACAATCTCTGTTGGATGATATATGTTTTTTACTATAAGTAACGACCCGTATACTTGCAATTTTTAGTGTAAAACAAGTAATTGGTTTGCAACCAATAAGTTTTTGGAGTCGTTGCCAAAGATTGTTTTGTTTAACATCTTGTTTAGTTTAGGTGACTTTTATTTAGGAGTTTTTGATACTTGTCCTTTTGTTTTTGCAGGTGCATGAACACAAGGAGCATGAGAAAGTCTAATGAGCTTAGTGAAGAAGATCTTTCAGATATTACAAGGCACAAAGAGAGCTAAGAAGAGCTAGACGCCAAGATAAAATATAAAGGAATATGGCAGAAGAAGGAGAGCAAGGAGGACATTTATGGACTTTATGAGGCCAGGTTTCAGTCCTCAAAATGTTGCAAAGCTAGTGATTGAAGCTAATAATTTCGAGATCAAGCCAGCACTCCTCAACATACTTCAAAGAAGTGAATAGTTTTATGGGTTGTCTAACTAATTTCTTGGAGATTTATGATACCTTCAGGTTTGATGGGATGTCTGATGATGCTATAAGGTTAAGATTGTTCTCTTTTACCATGAAAGATTGGGCAAAGACATGGTATAATTCACTAAGTGTAAGCCAAATCACTATTTGGGAGTAGTTAGCCTAAGCTTTCCTGGCAAAGTACTTTCCCTTGAGCAAGATAACAAGAATGATCAAAGAGATCACAAACTTTCAATAAAGTGATGGGGAGTTGTTGTATGAATCTTGGGAGAGATTTAAGAAATTGCAAAGGTGCTACCTCCACCACAATCTTCCGAGGGAATTTCTTTTTCAGACATTCTGCAATGGTGTAACTTAGAGCATAAGGGAAATAATAGATGCAGCTGCAAGAGGGTCTTTAGTAAGGAAAACCATTGATACAGCTCAGGACCTTTTGGAAGAGTTGGCGAGTAACAACTGTATGTGGTCAAATGAAAGGAGTAGAGAAGGGTCCAATGAGCAAAAAGGAATGATTTCACTTGACTCAGTGATAGCCTTGCAAGCGCAGATTGCTACCGTCACTAGTTATTTGAGCAACATGCAAGGAGCTTCTTCATCCACAGTCAAAACCATGCAGTTGCAATGTGAATTATGTGGGCAGAAAAATCATGGAACAACTGAATGCTTATTACTGGGACTGAGTGGTACAGAACAAGTAAGTTACTTAGGTCAGCCACAATGTAACACCCCACTCCCGCTGGACCCGAACCCGATACCGATGGTGATATCCGAATCCGTGCCCCTCGAGGGTGGC
>JAOTAY010000190.1:32773605-32820053 GCA_025629805.1 Erythroxylum baracoense | reverse complement strand
TTTTTCTCCTTGAGTAATGAACGAGCCATTTCCATGACTGTCCTATTTTTCCTTTCTGATACTCCATTTTGTTCTGGTGCGTACTCAACGGTTAGTTGGTGCTCCACTCATTCTTCTTCACAATAGTTGGTGAACTCCTTGGGTGTGTATTTTGTTCCTCTATCGCTTCTGAGGACTTTAATGCTCTTGCCGCTTTGCTTCTCCACCAAGTTCTTGAATTTTTTAAAAATCCCGAAGACTTCTGACTTTTCTTGGATGAATTAGACCCACGTCATCCTTGTGAAGTTGTCGATGAATATGATGAAGTATTTATTATTGCTTAGAGATGGAGTCCTAATAGGCCCGCACACGTCTATATGTACAAGTTCTAGAGGGTTTTTTGCTCGCCATGATTTCCCGGATAGAAATGGTTGCCTATGTTGCTTACCAAGTAAGCAACCTTCACACGGACTATTAATTTCAGTAATGCTGGGCAGATCTCGCATCATGTTCTTCTGGTGTAGTAGACGTAACCTGTGGAAGTGGAAGTGGAAGTGGCCAAACCTTTTGTGCCAAAGCCATGAATCGCCTTCTTGAGTTTTTAAAGCAATCTCAACAATGTTGCTCCACTTAATCGGAAAGCTTCTGTTCTTCATTTTTATCCTTGCAATCTGAATATTTTTGTTTCTCTTGTCATATATTGTGCATGAGTCTCTCCTTCGAAGTGAAAGGCGTAACCTCTCTCCATCATTTGATCGATGCTCAAAAGATTTTGTGTAAGATTCGGCACCAAAAGAACATCACGGATGAATCTTGGACCTTTGTTTGTATTAACGATAATGGTTCCCTTGCCATTGACTTCAACTAGTGCACCATCACCTAGTTGATATGAGATTTGACATCTTCATTTATGTCATGGAATATTTCCTTATTTTCGGTCAAGTGATTACTGCAGCCACTATCAATACCATGTCCCCTCCCTTTTCTCAACTGGCTCTTCGGAAGCGTAAAAGAGATTATCCTCTCTTTCTATTTGTTCGTAGAAGTTGGCTCGATGACTAACTTTCGACCTACAGTCATTTTTGGTGTGTCCAAATCTCTTGTAGTGCTGGCATTTGGGTTTCCCTCGAAACCAACAATCCTTCTCTAGGTGGTTTGCATTTTTGCATATACCACAAGGAGGATAGGATTTATTTTTCCCTGTTCTAGTTTCTAAACTTCTAGAATTTTCTTTGGCCCTTGTTTTTTTTGATATCATACTGTCCTCCTCTACTTTGATTCTGAGACCTTTTTTGGAGCTTAGACTGGAAAGCATTTTTGACAGAGTTTTCTTCAAGACTTGCCAATCTTTGCTCGTATGCGTTTAGTGAATTGATTAATTCTTATATAGTTAGTGCCGAAAGATCCTTCGTGTCTTCGATGGTCGACACTTTAGGATCGAACTTGGGTGGTAGACTAATCAAGATTTTTTTGACCATTTTTTGGTCAGTAATATCTTCTCTATAGGCTTTCATCTCAGTTACTAACGTCATAATTCTAGTATAGAAATTCTTAATGGTCTCAAAATCCTTCATTTTAATATTTGCATATTGCTTCCTTAAAGATTGGAAGCTCACGTTGCGTACCTTGGTATCTCCGCAGAATTCTTGCTCTAGTTTATCCCACACTTCTTTTACTGTCGTTACAAAATTACCTTCGTCACGGCCTGCTGTAGGAAGCATAGAAGTGATAGAATTTTTTTTACTGGTCTTCGTTCAATTTTCGATGCTCCGCTGCGGATAAGTTGTCCTGAGCTTCTGGCACGTCAACTCCTTCTTGGACGATTTCCCACAAGTCTTGTGCTTAGAGAAAAGTTTGCATTTGAATATGCCAGTCTTCATAATTATCTTCTGATAGAATAGGAACTGGAAGATTAATTGTTGAAAAAGGCATATTTACGCCCAGTATAGTACCGAACCTGGCTCTGATACCACTAATGTACGGTTAAGTGATTTGGTGAAGAAAATTGAAGGTTTTGGTTGGTTTGTTATAATGGGAATAAATTAATTATGGAATATATAATGGAAAGATTTGGGAGTCACATAAGAGTTTGTAGTTTAAAAAAAAAAAGTAGGTAAACGCTAGTTATAGGATAGTAGTAGTTTATCTGGGAAGTTGGGATTGTCTTTTTTACATACATGGAAAATAAAACCTTATAAGCATATATATAGGCATACTACACCGACATACAAAGTCGCTTTCTTCATCAAAGAGTCTTCTAACTTTTCTAGTTTTTAGACTACATGAGATTATCTAGAGATTTCTTTAAATTTTCTCTATATTCTAAATCATTCTAGAATTTATTTAGATTATTATAAATATATATTGTAGAATTTTCTAAAATGAGCATTATATTTTATCGATATTCCCCTTAATCCTTTCTATAATGTTTAATGAGTTCTTTACATTTTAAAACAAAAAAGATTACCATATATAAGATCAAGTAAGTGAGAAATATCATAAGTATTTTGAAACATTGGAAATTTTAATAGAACATTTCTATATAGTGTGGAAAACAAAATTTGCATTGTTTTACAATTTAATGGAAATAGTATTATCATTCTACGCTCTTCTCTACAATCTCTTTTAAATAAAAATATCCAGTCATAAAAAATACTTTCATCTTAATTTTTTAAAAAATTATTCATATTTATTTAAAAATTGAGAAAATTGATATTTTGGTCCTCTCGGTTAAAAAGTGATGGAAATTATGCCATAATGATCATTACTAAAATTTCTCTAGAAATCAATATGCAATGAGTGAGATTCATTCTAATACCAGTTATTAGCCCTCAAATGAAAGATAACAGAATGAGGAAATTTGTTTATGTACCTTTTAGCTTGTGTAAGAACTAATGAATGAATTGCCTATTTTAATGAAAGATTAAAGAAAATTCATATAAAGAAATTACATAGAAATCCTAATGACAATTAAAGTGAATAAGGAAGGAGAGAAAAAACTTATTTATATCAATTCAGTAAAAAACCCTAGGCCTATGTCCACTCCGAAGACTCCACTTAAGAATGCATTATCTTTTTCTTTAATTGGTGATTGTTCGCTCAAGGCTACATACTCTAAGATTCAATATTTTTTAACCTTGGTAATCACAGCAAGCACACTAGTCGCTCACGTAGTACTTAAGTTGTCGATCCCATGAGGAAGGAACTAATCCTAAGTCCAATAGAAACTAAGTCACAAACCTAACAACTACTTCAGAAAAGTAAATCAATCAAACAATTAATTCAAGAATTAAATTGAAGAAATCTAAATATGATAACAAATCACACAACTCAACCCCAAAACTAATCTAGAAACTATCAAGTGAAAAAAAGGGAAATTCAATTCGAAATTAACGAAAACCTAATCAATTGTTCAATCTTTGACTTAACGGGTTTAAACGATCCTAGGGTGAATTACTCTCTCTCAAGTTATAATTCTTAACCCTAGTTGATGATCCCTAATTTAAATTATAGAATCACGATCTCTCGATTCGCGATTGATCCAAAAGCCTAAATTAGTTCTAAGTTGTCTATTAACCTATCGAGAATCTATGCTTGATCTCTCGTTACAAGACTCTACCGATTTGATTCAATCCTTTACCTATCAATTCAGCTAACTCTCGTTAGCCCAAATTGATTATTTTCACTTAGCTCACCCTCTCAGTTTATTGCCAAATTATTAAGAACAGGAATTTGAATCACAATTAAATCAAAAGAAACACAACCAGTTAAACTTTATTAATCTCAAGAATTGAAAACCTGAAGGTGAGTATAGATAATAATCAACAGTCAACAACAACATTTTCAATAAATATCCCAATTTTATACATAAATAAAATTGAAATAAACAATGAAACTACTGTCGAAATAGATCGTGGAGGCAGCGACAGCAGGAAACCACCTATTCCAGGAAGTACGTCGCGTCAAGCTTCGTCTCCTTATTTCTCTTCCTTCGTCTCCTTCCTCAATCTCTCAAAAGTCTCTAGGGTTTCCGAAATGTGACTCTCGTGAAAGCTCTCGATTCATACTCTCCAAGGCTACTGCATATGTCCTATAATGTTCTATTTATACTTTTGGCACTCTAGGTCAAAGTCGGAGTCAAAACGGTTTAAAAATTCATTCAAAACTTGAGTTTTTCTGTCAACTCGATGCAGTGCACGATCGGGGCCCTACCTGCCACGATCGTGGATGGCTTTTTTTCCTTTCTACCACGATCGTGGCCTGACATGACGCTCTCTATTACGATCGTGGTTCTTGGTGTGTAATCGTGGCCTGACTGCTTCTGGTTCTTCCTCTTTTGTCACGATCGTGGCTTATGTGCACGATCGTAGCGTATGCTTTTTAGCCCAAAAACTCTTTAACTCTTCCCATTCTTTCCTATTTACCCTGCAACACTAGCAAATATGTCAAGGTACCTCAAAAATATACAATTTAAGCTCAAAGATTCAAACTAACCCATAAAAACACTTAAACACAAAAACTAACCTAATTAAACTCTAAATGCATATTAAATACTTGAATTGACATTAAAATACTTATCAAATCTAATCCTAAAACACAATACAAATTGTAACTATCATCTTTTAACGCTAACTGTTTATTAGGGTAATTCAATCCCCTCATGTTCCATATGGTATGAATAATTTGGAATGTTTAAGGTTAGTTTTCCTCTTGATTCTATGTTTACTAAATCCTCCTTCTTGCCATTGCTCAAGTTCCTTCTTATTTCCATCTACTTCACTTCCAATACCGACTATTTCACTCCTATTTGCTACATTTGCCTTTTTATTAGTCTTACATTTTCCTTCTATATCTATAACCAGTTGGGGGTTCATGTCATTCTTAACACCCTTAATCCTTTGTTGTTACTAGTTTGCATTGGTTGTAACTTTTGGAATATATTATTGGCAATGTGTCTCCATAATTTTCCCTTTACCTGTTTCTGAATTTTGACGTAAATCAGTAGTATACCCTTTTGCATTAGTTTCTTCATCATGTTCAAATAAAAGCTAATTAACTAGGGTTTTGGTAATTGCTTGCACTTCTTTAACATGCATAGAGACCTGTTGTCAACCTATAGCTTCCTTATTTTCCTGTGAATCATCTACTATTTGGGCACTACTTGAAGTCGTCGAATCATTTATAACCTCCAACTTTCTGCTCTCTTCTTCCCTATGGATCTATTTAGGAGCCCATACTTTGGTTCTTTTCCTTCATATATGGCTTCCTGGTGTAAGATAACAAAAATTTATCTTCGATTAATTCACCATCACTATTGTATCTTATGATTGGAATATACTCGGGCATGAGTTTTCTATGCTCAAACTCAATACACACCCTAGCATACCCTACCCTTTTAATATATGCAATATGTTCATCCATTTTTAGAGGATTGTTGAAGTAACTTGCCAAGTAACTTAGACCAATATTTAAGAGGAACCTTGCGCATGTTAACCCACATTGGTATGGTTTTGATCTCAGATCTATTTAACTTAAAACCAATTTTCCATTTGCTTAAAAATATTACTTTACCTTGTATGCGCCAAGGACCTATGTCCAGCACCTTGTTTGCCATTTCCTCAGATGAAAAACGAAAGATGAAGAGCTCATCTTCTATTACTAAGGTGGACTGGAGTCCCAGATTTTTCCAACTCACTTTAGCCCATCATTGCACCGTTGGATATGCCATTCTTTCTTCCAAGAAGTACCCTACTAAGGACACCTTCAACTTGACTGCTCCCTATTGCAACACCATCTCAAGTGGAGACACCAATCCATCACAAACTCTAGCTATAAAGTTTAGATGTCCAAAAGTATCCAGATCTCCAACAACATGACTCCAAGTAGGTTTGTCAATTTTTTTGAGGTAGGGGATGACGTTTGGGGTAGGGGAAGGTTCAGTGGAGACTGGAGATCTAGGAGAGGATGGCAATGGATGGAACTCCTCAATGGTAAAAAGAGAGGTTGGGGAAGGTTATAGATGTGGTGGAGACATGTTTACCATTAATAGTAAACTGCCAGGTCTCCTTTTAGTGTGGTTTAGACAGGCTTCTAAAAATAGAAATAAAGCAAAAGGGTGCAAATGTGAGCAGATCCAATAAGGTTGAGGATGAAGATAAGAGTGTTTGAGCAGTGGCAGATGAAAGGTAGGCCGGAGAAAGTGAAAGCTAGGGGTAGAAACTCACAATATGAAGCCATACTTCAACATTCGAGAGTTGGGCAAAAAGAAGGCAAAGAAACCAATACGAAGAGAAGTATACATTTTAATATGATCAAGCTATTAGTCATATACTAGGAGAGGCAAGCATCACATGCCTGTGCTCTATGTTTGAGAAAGAGAATAAACACTCTCGTGTTCAGTGTCTAATACATTTAGTTAGTTAATTATTAACAAAATAATTAATCATATTTGCAAATTTTCCTAAATTGAACAATATACATTAATATAACAATTTCACACTCACAAAATTTTTTATGTAATAAGGGGAAATTGAAAATTAACAATTCCTAAAACAGCTTCCAATTTGTTTTCACTTTAGGTCATATTAGAATTTCCCTATTCATAAGGCCTAAATTAGCAAACCTTCATTTAAAATGTAAGATATGACTTATTTCTTTGTATTATCCAACTATTCAATGCAAAAATTATTGAAATTTCCAAGATTCTATAATAAAATTAACATTGGGTATAGATTTATATAACAAGATATAAGTTGTTAAAATAATACTATAAATCCTTAGGTACAATATCACAACTTCTTATAAAAGTTATCATGCATCCATACATAAAATGCTATCACATATAGGAAAATAAAATCCACCTTCTTTGCAATATGAATACCACAAATGAACTTAGATGCTCTTAGTCCAAATCTATACTTACCAAATTTCAATCACCAATTAGGAACACACATTCGAATTTAAACTCGGTCTTTAATTTCCCAATGTTCATTAAATCTCTTATTTCATCAAGTTAGTGCTGCGTCTCAATTTTTTTTGGAATTTTAAATTTTGGGATATATTTATTTAGTTTCTTTATATTAAAGTTTCCCTTTTACTTTAAACATGTTTTAATTGTGATTTTTGTTATTCCCTTTCCATGCTAATAAAAATGATGGGCTATATAGGTTATAGGAAGATGTAGAGTTATGGTGCCCCTATTAGTAAAAGTGGTTAAAATTTAGTCATCATGAATTCTCTGTTTTTTTTCAAGTCAATAGAACACATCCAAACTCAAGTTCCATAAAATTATTTTTAAATAAAATAAATAAATCATAGTTGCAAAATTCAACAAATTGGACAACATTTATTAACCAAACAAATTTTAGAGTTGGGCTTTTGGACCTAACAAAATGAAATTCAAAGTCTACAATTCTTTAAGAAAATACTAATTAAACTAAACAAATATAAGATTTATTAAAGTAGTAAATATTTAATTACATGTTGGGATTTCTCAATGGAAAAAACCTTATATATTAATATTTTAATTTAAATGTAAGAAAATATTCGCTCTTTTAACCATGATATTTCATTAATTATTCGCTCACAACCTTATAACAATTCAATGTAATCTATAATCTCATAGGACTTGATGCCACTAATTTTAACAAAAGAGAAAATTTGTATAATATAGAGAAGTTTATAATAATTTATGAAATGACCAAATTTATTTCATAGCAAATGTAAATTATACTTTAATGATAAGGATAGAGAAGTTAACCTATTATTTCTTTCTTATTAGGAAAATTTTGGCCTGATTTTATTGAAATTCAACCTCTAATTTTATTGATGTGTAGGTTTATTTATTTAAAATAAGGGTAAGAATAAGGGTAGAGACACATTATATCCAATATGATCTAAAGGGTACGTATAACCATACAACTAAACTCAATCTGTATTTTTATAAAACAACAGATAAATTATTTTTAGTTTATCAAATAAAGTAATAACAACAAAACAAAACCTTAGCTCGATAATATTTAATGAAATTTCAACCACATGAAACCTAATACGCAATCATAATTGCATTAGTTATTCGTCAATTCAATGTAATTATGAAAACTTTTCAACCATATCTGAAGTCCCAAATTTTCATCTATAGAGAATGCAAATTTAACTGAAAATGTCATATATAGTACAAAAAATCATAATTTGTCTTAAATTAGGCAAAATTTAGCATATATTTTATTTAATTGAACCTTGTATTAGGTAAATTAGTACACACTTATGTTAGGTTTTATAACTAATACCATTGAAATTATGCACATTCATATAGGAACATGACTTGTATTCCTATATAGTATAGAAATCTTTAGCTTATCGCGAGAATAACATAGGAACAAATATGGATGCATTAGTGCCCATGTAAAGATGGAAAATTCATGCATAGGCTAAGAAAGGCATTAACACGCTTGTGTTTAAGGTTATCTTTTACTCATTATATTGTCAACATTATTATGGACTTAAAGGAATGCAAATTAGATTCAATATCTTAATTCATAAAAAATAGATAAATAAATTTAACTTTATCATAAATAACCAACGAAACTTGTAAATTACCAAATTCCACAAAATGCAATAACTAAAAATTATAGCAAAACCTTCAATCCATAATATTGAATGAAATTAAGGTTGGGATACGTAAAAATACTACTACTTACATTACTTTTATTGATTTTATAGAATTTTGAAATATTTTCAAGAATTTTTTAAGTCCAAAATTTTCAACCAAAGCAAATATGACTAAATTGACATATATTCTAAACTAAATTTCATAATTTATATGAAATTAGGTCAATTGCATTATGAATTAAACAAAAATATGTCATACATCAAGTTTAAACTATTAACAAAATAATGGCAATGTTAAAAAAAGACATAATTTTTCCATATATGAACAAGGCTACTAATATGACAAGGTTAAAGGCAATATAGTTTTTACGCGAGAACAAACACAATTGTGTTTGAAACAATTTTGTAAAGTTAAATATAGGCAAAAAGAGGACCATATAATAAATTGTGTATGGGAAATATAAGGAATCACATGCCCTTATTCTATAGAGTAACATAGGTATTCACACGCTCATATTAGAAGTCATATTCTACTCTGTGTATGTTCTTTAAGGGAACACAGCTATGCTATAAGTGTGTTTATAGGCATGTATTAGCAATCTAAGGCTACAAAAAACTATATATTTGGATGTATTAAAACCTAAAATTATTTAAGGTAATAAAATTAGACATAATAACCTTTGTACATAATTAATATACAGTATATTATTCATTCGATTAACAAACATTATGATTTTCATCATGATTAAATAATGAACGACATATCCTATACAAACTTCCATTCTTCTGTTTTTAACAGTAGGATCAAGTAGAAGAATATAACATCAATTTTCATACATTATCTTTCATTTAACTCTTTGAATCTTCTTTTCACATATCAACTATCACAATATTAAATCCACCATCCTACATTTCATAGTTAGACTTATCAACCACTTTAAAGATTGTTTATAAACATCAATAAGTCAATATAAGTGGTTGAATTTAAGCCTACAACCTGTTCATATTATAGAAAGAACGTTTCCATTTATAATCATATACATTAATATTTTCATACATTATCTATTCCAAACATATGTGATAACCAGCAGATATACAATGCCACATCATATGACATAGTTTACGTATTGATTAAACGAAATGAAATGGCAATTCATAATTCCAATCCTCTCTTAATTGTCAAAACAAGTATCCAAATTTTCCTCCTCAGCCATTATCAGACCCAATTGACAATATTAAGTAAGCAAATATATATTAACTAATCGTTTAGTAATCTTATTTATAAACAAATTCAATATATAAATTTATTATTGCCAAAATGTAACTTTAAAAATTAACATCTTTTGTTCTTCGTTTAGACCTCCTTCTCTCATCATTTTGAGCTTTTTGTTCTTGACCTCCCATATGGCATAGAGACAGCTGAGTCTTTTAACCTAACATATTTTGGAAGGGATTCAATATGCCCATAACATCACTTACATCCCCTAAATACATTGTATTTGCACTTATAAATTTGTTATTTACTTATTCTATCATATTATATAAGTAACTTAAATTTTTGTTCACTTTTACTAAGTAATCAAAGGCTTTATATTCTGTTCCGATTTCCTTATCCTACCAATAATAGTAACATCATCATCTTGAATGTTATTAATCTTTATTTTTGTATGCCACCAAACAACATCCTTATTCCACCTCTAATAAAAATATATTTGTTAATTTTTTTATCTTCATCCTACTAAAAAAATTAAATATTTGTTAAAATATAGTCCCCTTAAATTCAAATAATAAGCAGTTATAGTTAACTAAAGGGACTCACTTATTGTAATTATGTACAACCTGGCCATATTGAACCTTTCACTCATTCAGTCCAAGTTTTACTCACCTCACAGTATATAACACTTATTACTTCTTCTTGTATAATATGAAGCGAAGTATTAGTGTATGCCTTTCAAACTCCTTCTGATATCAAATCAAGCTAGCAATATTACACTACCCCTATATATAAGTAATCACATTCAATTTTTCCTTGATTACTTCCTCTTATTTCTCAACAAATTGTCTCAATATGCCATCACTATGCAAATAGTCATAAAAGCAAGCATTCATATCCTCATTTCTTTGTGTTATTGGCATTCTCACCTAAAAATACCCCTTAACATACATTTGAGTCCACCTCATATAGTCATCAAATATAAACTTTAACCTATTAATTATTTCCCAAGTCAAAATCTACAACTACTTAATTCCATTTTCACAAATTCTTCAACAACATTGGCATTATACGCAATATCCATAAATATATCTTTCAACTTATCACAAGCTTTACATATACTAAATTTCTTTAGTATAAACCACAAGCATAGTCTATGCCTTATAGTAGGGAATACCACCTTAATAGTATTACCTATACACTTGCAGTTATCCATAGTTATAACGCTAGGAGACTTCTCATTCCTACACCTCAATAATTAAGATAAACCAACAAAACTATTAGTGGTCTCACTACCTAAGAGTGTACAACTAAGTAATATAGACTGCGAGTGATTGTTTACACCAATAAATAGATCAAATAGCATTTGAATTTTTTCATAAGATAAACAATATCAAACGTGACCACATCACCAAATTTGAAATATGCTACTTGGCTCTTCACATTTGCCCAAAAAGTATCCCCTTCCTTATCATATTCAATTTTGAAAAAACGTTTATTATCTTTTTCTTCTTTTTAATAAACATCTTATACACCATTTATGCATCTCCTATTTCTAACCTCACTCTTATAAACCTATTTATAAAATTCAAATAATCCTTTTGTAGATATGTCATATTTTTATACTCACTTGCGGTTACAATAATAAACTATAAAATTGTGTGACCTAATTCCACAACTTTTTATATCTAACTTGATTATCTTCAACCTAATATTACCTCATAATATCGTATTACTTAGAAGCAATGTACATCTTTAAACTTAATTGTGCTCTAAATACCTTCACTCGACCTACAATATACCTAAATATTGTACTAATTGTTTTTTGCTAATTCTGGGTTTTATTCTTTTTAACTCTTATGGTGTAGGCGACCGACCTTGATGACATACAAATATTATAATCTCAAATTCTTCATTTTCTTCTTTCCTTTCTCCCCTTATAGTATCTGCAAATCCGTGGCACCTTGGATTCTTTTGGTGTAAATAAAATTTATTTTCAAATTTTTAAACTCCATTCTAATTTTAAGTACCATATATATCCTAATATCCTCCGCGCCACTATGTAAAATTATCACATCTAAGGAGCTCCTCTCATTCTCCATTTTACTACTTATCTCCACTATGCCCTTACATTATACCAAAAATATCGCAACATTATTAACAAAATACATATGCATTACACAAAATATACTATTAGATGATATAATATATATCAACATATATTAAATATTCACAAGTACATTATTAAATTATATTATGCACTAAATAAACAAGAACCAAACTAGAATTTCAATGCTGGAACAGGGACACTAGATCTTCTTCCTCATTCTTGTTTCAAACTCTTCTTTTTTCCCCATTATGATAACTTTCACTTCAGGCAAGTACTAGCCAAGTTAATATCATGTTAACTATAAAATTTTGTCTTATAATTCATAAATAATTTTCAAGAAAAGCCTTTAAAACTCTGCACCTTTTTTCTTAAAGTAATATTAACACTTCAAACTCTTATACATATATATGCAACTCTTAAAACTTTATTATATCATAATTATTACAACTAAGGTAGATATCTATATTGCGCTAATAGTTATAATTCCTTATTTTAATATAAAAAATTTGAAAATGCACTTTACTCTAACTACAATACTTTAGACAGGAAAACAAACATACAAATAGTGTGGAAGTGGTTGCTTAGTATTAGGGTGGCAAATTATGTTTGACTTGTTTCAAAGTTAACAGATCATATCCAGGCTGATAGGACTTTAGGCTAAGAGACTTAGTCCAAAGTCCGACCAAACAACCTAAAATCTTTCCCCAAAATTATGTCATTTTAAAAAGTAAAAGTAAAACAACATCATCCCACTTAAACAGCCTCCTAAGGGGTAGGGTCGTGTTAGACCAAAAATGGGTTCAACATGGCTCGAATAGTTGTTAACCTTACTTAATACCACACTGGTGTGTTTGTTTAGTAGAAAACATAAAAATAGTAATTGATGGTATATGACAATGACAAAATATGCATAAATGGTTGTAAACTTGTATTATAAATCGAAGGTGGAGATTTACAATTTCAATCTTCAACGATGAATGTTATAGGAAGAGGGAACAAACAAGCTTTTTCCTTAAGTGAGTGACATATATTTTTAGGTTAATTGATATATTTATTCTTAATATGTCAATTACACTTTTATTCATCTCCTATTATTAAACAAAAAATAGTCTCATAATTTATTATTATTACTTAATTCTGGGTGAAAAGTGATTGACACAGATTTGCGAACCATAAAGGATCCACAATAATAAATTTTAAAACAAAAAGAAAGGGAAATAAGAACCACTAAAAAACACATTTTTGTTCCTTCCATTATTCAATTGACTATGTCATAACAGCCTGTCTATCCACTTGCTTTCACTATACTTTGGCATTTCTCTTTTCCTTGTCAGGATATGCGAGCTACTACTGTATTATTTGTTTAGGACTTATCCTGTTATCTCCTTAACATGCATCCATCAATGTGTCAAAAGAATATTTGCGTACTATATGTTGAAGAACCGAACAAGCCAAACTAATTATTAACAAAATTATGGCCTAATTAGAATGCAAATGGCAGCATTATTGACAAAATAAAGACATCAATTACTATAAAATGCAAGTGCATAACATGGTTGAGTATTTGAAAGGAGAAAAGAAACAAAAGGATCGACAACAGGGATGACGGCAGGAAGTTTGAAACATCAAAAAATTCCATAAATAGGTTTAAAACATGAGTTAAAGTACTCATATCAAAAGATGTGTCTTTGATCTCGTCTCTAATGAATACAACTTAAAAACCCAACAAAGAGACATAGTCGTGACCTGGCGAAAATAATGAGCGTTTATAGTATAACTTGTTCATAGGATGTTGAGATTAAAAGGAATAAAGAACCTTTTGGAAGGAAGTTTGTCTGGTACAAAATAACATTCTTGGATCCTAAGTCATGCTAAATTCTAGGTTCATTACACTATATAACAAACACTACATTTAACAACGAAAATAAACATCACTAAATAATAACACATCGTCGCAAATACTAATTGACGATGAAAAATAATTATCGTGACAATCATCGCTGAATCCCTGTAGCAAAATAACATCTGCAACGTTTTACTAAAATCATCACAAAAACCTTCTTTCTACAAAAAGAATTCATCGGTAAAAAATATAACCGACAAGAACAAATAATGTCATACGTAGTCTTTTGCAACGTTTCTATTTCCTTGAGTCTCAAAGATAACATGTATGCCTATGAAGGTAGGAGCCATGTCACAAAAGTCCGTAAAGGATTAGGAAAATCGGTTGTTTTGGAAAATTTGTCAATTCCACATACTTTGTCTGCTCATTTGCGTATGCATGTCACTCCAATTTCGATTCATTTAACGATTTACTAATCTGACAATATCTAAGTTCTGTAATGATTGTGTTTTAGGTACTAAATCTAGTGACTCATTCATTGTATCCTCTATAAGTTTAGCTATAGCAAAAAAGTTATTGTAAGAGGGTGTCAAAAACCCTACATTTGAGGGAAGAACTATTACTGTTTCAATTGGTACCTTCAAACGTGTAAGCACCCTTCTCGGGAATCGAAACATCAGGGACTCATTTACCTTTACCAACTCTCATGTCACTTGGAATCCAAATAAATAATTATACCATTGTCATTTATCGAGTCAATCAATTGAACTCAACTTTAAAGTTGATTTATTGTTGTATCTGTAAGAATTTGTCAAACAACATCTCTACTAGTTAGGGGTCAAGATGCGTACTATATATTGAATGTGGATTGTTATTGTTCTGATTCTATGACTGTATGAATTGTTAAACTTCTAATTCAAAGTTCATACTACTCCTTATATCATATTATTATAATAATAAAATTATTTAAATTTATTATAACTAATTTTTGCAATGTTAGTAAATAATAATGATTAATTAATACTATTGTTTAACACTTAAAATTAGGTTGTGAGATTTTTTAATAATACATTGTAAACATTCCAAACAAGTCTCCAATAAAACATATTTTAACTATGATAGATTATAAAAATGTTAGTTTTAAAATTTTGGAAAATGTCAACCATTTGGTGATAATTTCCAGAAATCGTCACTAAATGTATACCATTTAGTGATGATTTTTAGAAATCGTCACTGAATGTGTACCATTTAGTGACAATTTTTGGAAATCGTCACTAAATGGTTGACATTTAGTGACGCTTTTCAAAAATCATCGCGGAATGTTTATCCTTTTGCGACGATTCCTAAAAATCGTCACCTAATATTGACTTTTTAGTGACGCTTCAAAATATCGTCCCCAAATATAGACCCTTTGCTGACGATTTCCCAGATTAATCACCAAATGTTTGGCAAGTTATGGTGACGTTTTTCAAAAGCTTCGTCGTAAGCTTATTTAGCGATGAACATGTGACATCATCACCCATTGTGCATCATTTTGTGACGATTTCTCTTAATCGTCACTAAATATTCAGCATTTGGCGACGATTTCTGTTATGCGTCGCAATATGTTTTCCCTTTGTCACACTTTTCTGTTTGGTTGCTAAATGCTTAGTTTTAATGATGACTTGTTTAAATCATCGCAATATGTTCACTTTCATCTGTTTGTTGTAGTGATGTGGCATACACTGGGCACACATACGATTAGTCACATATTTCGGTCCTAAGTGTTTTGTCGGCAAGATACATATTATGGAAAAATTGCTAACATATTGGTCCCAAAATAGCTTTATAGAAGCCAAATCGGAAGAAGTGAAAGAAATAATACATTGAGAATTGGTAACACTGCAAGCATAATTGTCTCCAGCATAACTGACCATAGTTAGAAATATGAAAACAATAGATTATTTTCAACACCGCTTATAATTAAATGTTAATTTTTTCCCGAGTCAAAATTATTAACTAATTTGTAATTTCCTTTACATTTAAAAATAAATTATAATAAAAATCTTATTTAGTTATAAAACAATTGAATTAAATGAATATACGATTGATAAAAAATAAATATATATTCATCATCAAGTATTTCTCCAAATATATATTCATATGAATCATTATTTTTATCCATGTCACATATTCTCTTCCTTTATGTTTGTCACAATATTAAAAATATAATATAATATCACTTGATAAAAATTATTAAAACTATTAAAACAAGAAACTTATATACCAAAAAGTCATACATTAAGAATTATAGAGTTTATTTCAAATCATTTCATTGTATAGGTAACTTCTAGCACACATCATGACACTTGTTAGATGAGAACTCACCATTTGACTATCAATATAAAATACAGACTTAGACGTAATCATAAATATTGGGATACTTATCAAATCTCAAGTAATGCATAATCTAAAATTAAGATCTATTCAACTTCAACCATACTAATATATCAAAATTTATCATAAGTTAATTGGAAAAATATCAAAATTCAAATAATTTTTTAACTCCATATTATAAAAACCTTAACTTTTTCTCTTATGAAATCTTTTAAATCAAGACTCAAACTAATAATTTTCTTTCTTGATGAGGATGTATCCACATAAGTTGAACTTGAAACTAAGCTATTGTAATTAAACTCCTTACCCGTTCTTGATTGATAATTAGAAAAAATGCATATATATCACTAATTTTTTTCGAACATTCTCAAATATGGATGGTTCCTAATGTCAAAAGGATATTCTAATATAGTCGTCACTCTATTTTGTTGAGGAAAGATATAGAAAAATTTAGAAAAAGGCATTAAAAAAGTCCTAACTAGAATAACAAGTTAAAAGTCTAATTATATAATAGGCAAGGTGTTAAGTACCTTATTTTATTAACCTAAAGGGCTACTTAGGCCTGAGAAAGGTTTTGAGAATTTAGGGGATGAAAGAAAGCTAATACCTTGGGTGTGAGGAAAATAAAAATAAACTGAAATAAAAGAATAAAACATATATTTTAATGCTTAAGAATTTATGTTTTTATCTCACTATAATAGAAGGCACTTTTAGCGACAAAAATTTTTCATCGCTAAAAGTCCTACGTTCATTATTGATAATATTTAATGACAATATTAAATTGTCACCCAAATCGCTGTAAAATTTCGGTAGCAAAACACTATAGGCGACTTTTTTAACTAATCGTCACTAATTTTTTTCTACAAGCTACATACGTAGTGAAAAGAGAGCCATAACGATACAGAAAATCATCGTAAATGATATTTTGGTACGCTTAGTTTTCGTGGCTAAATGTTGTTAGTTATGTTATCGTTAATGTAGCTAATAATATTTAGTGACAAATTTTTAATCATCGCCCAAAATTATTAGCAACGATATAGCAAACATAGCAAAAATTTTTGGAAATGTAGCCAAAAGTTATTTGCGACATTTTGAAAACGTAGCTAAAAAGTTTTGACAACGATTTTAAAAACGTAAGCAAATCTTTTTAGCTATGCTTTTAATATTTTGATGAAGATTATTACTAAAAATTTTATCATGTTAATTATAATTATTGGTGACATTTTTAATCCATGTTATTGTATGTAATATTTAGATTTTTATTTTATAATTTATTATAAGAAAATATAATTTAAAAAATCAAAAATTAGAAACAGTTTATATAAATAATAAAGTATTATTAAATGTTGAATACAAACGTTAACAAAAATAGTTATGTACAAACTAAGAATTGTTTTCATCTCCACTACTACTTACATAATTCGGGCCAAGTATTTGTTTGATCATCTTTTCAACCTTGGCCAAGTTTCATTCATTACATTCTAACTTTTGTTCATTACAATCTAATATAACCTTAAGCAGCTAGTTCTCCTATTCAAGATGGTCAACATATGCTGGTCTTGATGAAGATGAAGCAATTAGCTTAGGGTCAAACCCAAGACCTTTGATGTAACCAGATCTTGAACCAAGCACGTTGTTGCAAATCTCATCTATATTTAGCTCATTTCTATCAAAAAATGATTTTTACAACAACTCCTGTATCTTATTCATAAATTTAAAAAAATCAATATTGGATTTAAATACTATTAGTTAGTTCCAAATAAATAAATAAACTTAAAATATAAAGAAATTTTTATATTTACATAGTTATTTTGCTCTTCTTCCAACATCCATTGTTGAACTTCCTTATAGTGAGTGTGTAAAACCCTTAAACTTTCCTTTCATCAAATAAAAATTTTCATGTTTGATGAATAGTATTTTTGGATGAATAGTAAATTTTTGTAGGACCCAACCTCGAAATAATGAAAAACATCCTAAATAAGTACTAGAGTTTAATGATACTAAAAAGGATCGAAAGTAAATCCTATAGGATGAATTTTGAGAGTTCCAAAAGTTTAGGACTAAAATGTCCTTTTTGGAAAGTAATGAGTATTAATGATTTTAAACTCATTCAAACATTTTCAAAGCATTGAATCAATAAGTATTGACCTTAATTAGAGTATTTCATGGTCAATTTAATGCTAAGACGGTTGCGGAATATTTTCAGAATTTAATTCGGTTAGTTGACGAATTAAATTCAATAAAGGGCAATTTGGCCTTTTTACAAGTCATTAATGGTAATTTGGTCATTTTACATGTTGTTAGTGGAAAAATAAGCCATTAGAAGAGAACCAATAGGAAGGTGAAGTGTGGAATCCATTAAATGAGCATTAAAAAGAATAAAGCAAGACTTTTGTCTTCATTTGGACATAAACGTGAGAGACCAAACAAAAGGGAGAAAAGAAGAGAGAAGAAGGGGAATTTGGACAAGGAGCGAAAAGAAGAGTGCAGCTACCATTTTTCATGGTTTTGGAGCATAAATTAGAGAGATCTTAATCAAGTGGAGGTACTCACCAAGAGATTGGAAGATAAATTAGTAAGTTTTCCTAACCTAAATTTCTATTTGTGGGGCTTTTTAGTGGGATAGATTTATGTAAGATAAATGATGATTTTTTACTTTCCATGGAGTAGATAATAAGTTTGGAAGCATTTAGGGGATGCACATGACAAGAGAAAGAATTAGGTTTAGTGAATGCTTGTATTTGGTTCTCGAAGCACTTGAACTAGAAATCTTGTTTTGACTATAATTTGGACTACAGACCTCCAAATTGGGTGATTCCAATTGGATATGAAACCTGAGACATATTAATAAAAATTCCTAGAAGAGACCCTGACCTAGTTTTGGCTTAATCATATTGTAATTTGAGATTAAAAATGGTGATCTGATGTTACCCCTATGTTGGAGTAGATTGTCATGTTTGGTGCATGTTTCTTGAATTAGAACTTTAAATGGTCTAATTTATGATGAGATGGAAACTAGAGATATAGGGGAACGAATGTCTAGAAGACCTAAAAGCCTAATTTGAACGTTTGCTATGTGAAAATAAGGAACAAGTGGAGGTATAGCTTTTGGACAAAGGCCATATCCGTGACTCATCATACATCATCATAATATGGTGAATTAAAATGAGTGAGATAGTGTTTTGAAGAAATTGATAAGTTAGAATTGGTAAAAATATGATTTTAAGTGACGGAGAACAATAGGTTTGCTTTCAGTAGTAAATGAAAATACAATTAGCGTACGTGTTACGCGATTAAATACTAATCTCAAATTCAGTTAAACTAAATTTATAGTGCTAATGTCTTATTTTTTAATTTGGAAATAAAGCCGAAGTGAAATGAGCTTGTGTAGGTAAAGGAAAGGCACAGAACACGCAAGTGTGCTTGGCGATAAAGTTGCTTAACAGTGAGTATATTTTAAAGGTATTTTATGAAAATGATTTCTATTCTATCGTAAAGTGAATATGGATTATGAATTTTATATAAATGATGTATTATAAATGAATATTGCTAGTATAATTTTATGTTTTTAACAATATATGAATTGAAGTTTGAAAGTTAAATCTTATATGATTTGAGTTTATTTTGAGATGATGTTGTTAGTTGACAAAAAGGAAATAGTTTTTAGCTTATAGTATATCGATAAGTTTTATAAATATTAATATACCGGTGTATAATGGTTAACCTAGTATGGGTAAGCGATGTAGAACTAGCTCCATAACTAATAGTTGACTATTTTGGGTAAGTGATTTAGAACCAACTCCGTAACTATCGGTATATAACGATTAACCTAGTACGGGTAAGCGATGTAGAACTAACTTCGTAACTAGTGGTTGACCAGTTGCGGGTAAGCAATACAAAACTAGCTCCGTAACTACTGATATATAATGGTTATCCTAGTGCGGGTAAGCGATGTAGAACTAACTCTGTCACTAGTGATTAACCAGACATAGTTAAGCTATGTAGAACCAACTTCGTGACTTTATGCCTGAGGGTACCATATGGCAAAGAAGTTAATGATAGGCTATGTCTTGTAAGAAATTCATGACATTTTTAATGCTGCCACTATTTATTTGAAAAGCGATTTGAGAAACTTGATTTCGAGAAGCATATATGTTTTATATTAAATATTGAATTATGCAAATTGAGATGAATTTGTTTTAGAGAGGTTTAAAAAGTTAAATATGATTTGAACAGAAATTCTAACACTTACTATGCTCATTTAGTTCACACTCTCTTTTCTATTTTTAAATAAAACCTCCTAGGTGCACGCTCAGGGGCTTCAGTAGTAGGGACTCCACCTCATGACTAGTCAACTTCGTCACGTGCTATTGCGGTGGCATTTTTTCCTTGTAAATATTTTTGGGAACATTTGCATCTTTATGAATATGTTTTAGACTATATTTTATGTAAAGAATGCATGTATATGAATGTTTTAAAGTTAAATGCATGAATATTTCTGAGTTTATTTTTAAAATTATTGAAGTGATTGTTGAGATTGCTTGTGAATGGACTTAAAGTCCAAAATTTTGTATAGGAGAGTTTGAGATGATTATAGAAGTGTTTTGTACCTTTATAGGGCTTTTGAAAATTCTGAGTAGGTCAAAATACAGTCGATATGCTGTCAAAATTTTTAATAAAAATGATTTTAAAAAACTCCACCGCTTATATCTTTTGAATGCTAAGTTAAGGCTTTTTGGTAAAAAAAGGCAACAGGCTTAACTCTACTGGAACTTTTCAGCTGGATGAAATATGAACTGGAGGACCACTGTGGGGTACCAGACAGGCCGCCTAATTATTTCAGGACAGGGGCCTGTCAGAGTGAGTTTGATAATGTGATCCTATCATACTCTTGTCTATATAGTTCCTTCTCATTTTGTATTATGAAAAAATTAATTGAAAATAAAATAAATAATATTGTATTTACTAATATAATTATAACTTTTAAACAAAGAACTTACATATTGATTGGTGTAGATTGCATTGTATTTTTTAAGTAATTTGATGTATGTTTAGTGATTAATTCGATTGCTTAGTGTGTGTTTAGGTTAAGAATTGTGTTAGTTCATAAATATTTGTGTTTTAAGTGTTTTTTGAGTGAGAACATATTTTTGAGCTTCAATTTTATATATATGAGGTGTCGTGATGAATTTGTTAGTGTTTCAGGGCACTTGGAGGAGTTTCGGAAAAGACCCAAAATAAAACACAGTCCCACGATCGTGGCAAATCTGCCACGATTATGACAGAAGCTTGAGCATAGGGCCACGATCGTGGGGAATCTGCCACGATTGTGACAGAGCGTAGACAAATCGGCCATGATCGTGCACTAAGGGCCACCATCGTGGCCTGTGCGCAGATAAATGCGGGGTCACTTTCAGATTCTAGTTTTTGAAGGACATTTTAGACATTTCGGACCCCGGAAAGACACTAGGGCTACCTTAATTGGAAAAGATGATAAAAGTATTATAAGGTAACCCTAGAAAGGACTCTACATTTAGCCTACATTTGGAAAGCCAAGAGAGAGAGAGAAAGAAGAGAGAGAGAAAAGAAGAAGAGGAAGAAGAGGAGGGTTTCGACGTCGAAGCTTCCCAGATTAGGTAATCTTTTGACGCCCTGCTTTCCTGAATCATCCTACCTAAGTTTCATTTCCTCCCCATTTACTTTTTTATTCATTTAATGTGTAAGGTAGAGATGGGTTGTATGGTTATAGATTTTGAGTTGTTAACGATGTTCTAACTTTTCCTTTGGGATTTTCCTTATACTTAATGTTAATCTAGTTGAATTGTATTTATTTGATTTACGTGTTGTGATTGATTAATGTATTTGAATGTTTTAGTAACAAATCGAGCGGGTGAGCCAGATAAAAATGATTAGATCAGATTAACGAGAGTAAAACAACCTAATTGACCACTTAATCAATCTAGTTGGTAATTTCATGGAGAGAGATCCCATGCGAGACCTGATTGTTTATTAGAGAACTTTAGAACTAATTAGAATTGTGGGTAATTTGTGAATTGAGAGATTGCAAGTCCATAATTTGATTAGGGTTTACAAATTAGGGAATGGTTATAAGTCGAGAGAGAGTAATCAACCCTACTATTGTTTAGAGCTGACACCCTATAAATACATAAATGGCTAAATTAACATTAATGATAGGAAAAATCCCCTCTCTCATAACTTGATTAATTCTCTTGATAGATTTCCATTGTTACATTTTTTTCATTGTTAGTTTGTTTGAGTTAGTTTACTTTTCAATTTATTATTCGAATTTAAGTCTTAAATAAAAGACAACCTTAATTAAGTGGTGCCGAAGCACAATCTCTGTGGGACGATATCTACTTTTTATTACAAGTAGCGACTCGTATACTTGCATTTTTTAGTGTAAATCAAGCAGCTTGTTTTTGCAATCAAAAATTTTTTGGCATCATTGCGGGGGATGTTTTTGTTTAGCATCTTGTTTAGTTTGGGTGACTTTGAATTAAGAGTGTTTAATACTTTTTTTGTGTTTTTATCGGTACATGAACACAAAGAACACAAGAAGGTCTGACGAGTTTAGTGAAGAAGAGTTTTCAGATATTACAAGGCACAAAAGAGAGCTAAGAAGAGTTAGAATTCAAGGCAAAATACAAAGGAATATGGCAGAATAAGGAGAGCAAGGAGGAGCTGAGAGGACATTGATGGACTTTATGAGGCCAGGTTTCAGTCCTTAAGGAGTTGCAGGGCATCGATTCAAGCAAATAATTTTGAGATCAAGCCAGCACTCCTCAACATACTTCAGAGCAGTGTGAAATTTTATGGGTTGTCCAATAAAGATCCCAAAGCCCATCTTACAAATTTCTTGGAGATCTGTAATACCTTCAGGTTTAATTAGATTTTTTATGATGCTGTGAGTTTAAGATTGTTTTCTTTTTATCTTGAGGGATCAAGCAAAGGTATGGTATAATTCACTCAATGCAAGCCAAATCACTATTTGGGAGCAGCTAGCCTAAGCTTTACTGGCTAAGTACTTCCCCTTGACCAAGACAACAAGAATCATTAAAGAGAGCACAAACTTTCAAAAAAGCAATAGGGAGTCGTTGTATGAAGCTTAAAAGAGATTTAAGGAATTACAAACGAGCTGCCCTCACCATAACCTTCCGAGGGAATTTCTTTTACAGACATTCTACAATGGTATAACCCAGAGCACAAAGGGAACAATAGATGCAGCTGCAGAAGGGTCTTTGATGAGGAAAACTATTGATGCAACTCATGACCTTTTGGAAGAGTTGGTAAGTAACAGCTATATGTGGTCAAATGAAAGGAGTAGAAAAGGGTCCAGTGAGCAAAAAGGAATGATTCCCCTTAACTCGATGATAGCCTTGTAAGCACATATTACTGCCCTCACCAACCAGTTGAGCAACATGCAAGGAGCTTCTTCATCTATAAGCAAGGCCATGCAATTACAATGTGAATTATATGGGTAAGATAACCGTTGCATAGCTGAATGTTTCTTATTGGGAGCTAGAGGTACAATGTAAGTAAATTAATTAGGTCAGCTGCAACAAAGTAACAATCCATAATCTAACACTTACATTCCTAGGTGGAAAAACCACCCAAATTTTTTATGGAGTACTAACAATGTAGATGGCCAACTAAGAGCACAAGGATCTCTTGGATTTCATCAAAACTAGCTTAGGTCTTTAGAGAAGAAAATGGACAAGTTAATGGATGTATTGGGTTTAAAGTTCTCAAGCCAAGAGGAAGGTCAAAGATGATAAGAAGAGAGTCAAAAAAGAATAGAGGCAAATTTTGACTAGATTGTGAAGAATCACACTTCATCCATCCATAACTTGCAGGTACAGGTAGGTCAACTTGCTAATGCTTTGTCTTTTAGGAATGTAGGAAGCTTACCAAGCAACACTAAGGTCAATCTAAAGGAGTAACTTAAGTCGATCACACTTAGGAGTGACAAGCAATTGGAAGAGTCAAGTGTTCAACAAGATAATCAACAAAAGGAAAATGTATAAGAGAAAGAAGAAAAGAAGCCATATATACCACCACCACCCTATAAGCCTAAGATTCCATATCCGCAGAGGGTAAGACAACATCAAGTCGATACTCAATTCTCCAAATTCTTAGAGAAGCTGAAGAAACTTCATATTAATTTGTCTTTAGTGGAGGCATTGGAGTGTATGCCCAAATATGCAAAGTTTCTTAAGGACATATTGACACACAAACGCACTTGGGAGGACAATCAGACGATGACCTTTATGGAGAACTATAGTTTGATTATCATAAGCACAATGCCTTCAAACTTAAAAGATCTAGGGAGTTTTTCTATTCCGTATGTTGTTGGTAATTTTGATTTTTCTAAATGTTTATGCAATTTAGGCGTAAGCATTAACTTATTGCCCTTATTTATTTTTAGGAAATTGGGGGCTAGAAGACATAAATCTAACATCCATGCTTATCCAACTTGTGGATCAATCCATCAAGAGGACATTTGGGGTAGTAGAAGATGTTTTGATAAAAGTGGATAAATTTATAATTCCTGTTGATTTTTTTGTGTTGGATTTTAAAGAAGATAGGAATTGTCCAGCCCTTTATAAATATTGGTAGGGCATTAGTTGAGGTGCATGAAGGAAAACTAGTTTTGAGAATTAGTGATAAGCAGGTTGAATTCAATATAACTAAATCTTTGAAGAAGCCAGTGGATGGAAGTGCTTATATGAAGATTGATGTTATAGATGATTGTGTGAAGGAGGTTGAAAACGAAGTTGAGAAAGATGTTAAAGTGCATAGGGATGAGAGTGTGAGTGAAGAGGAATTGTGTGAGGAGGGTGAGAAAGAGAAGTTAGAGAGAGGGAATGCACCAACACCACCTTCCATTATAAAGCCTCCCACTATAGAGCTAAAACCTTTACCATCTCACCTAAGATACACATTTTTAGGCAAAGTCCACACCTTACCAGTCATCATTTCCAACAAATTAGATGTTGAGCAAGAAAAGAAAGTGTTAGAGACCATTATGAAGAGGATGAGAGTCATAGGGTGGCAAATTTATGATATTAGGGGGATTAGCCCCAATGTGGTGATGCATAGGATTAACTTTGAAGAAAGATGCAAGACAGTGAGAGAGAGGCAAAGAAGGTTAAATCCAAACATGCAAGAGGTTGTGAAGAAGGAAGTGGTGAAGCTTTTAGATGCAGGTATTATATACCCAATTTCAGATAGCGAGTGTGTGAGTCTGGTGCAATGTCTGTCTAAGAAGGGAGGCATGACAGTGATGAAGAATGAAAAAGGTGAACAGATTTCCACTAGGACCATCACAAGTTGGAAAGTGTGCATTGGCTATACGAAGCTCAATTTATCCACTAAGAAAGACCATTTCCCATTACCTATTGTGGACGAAATGATTGAGAGGATGGTTGGCTATGCTTCTTATTATTTTCTTGATGAATATTCAGGATACAATCAGGTGTTCATATATCCATAAGACCAAGAGAAAACCATTTTCACTTGTCCTTATGGGACTTTTTCTTGCAGGAGGATGCCTTTTGGTCTATGCAATGCATCATCCACATTCCAAAGAAACATGAAGGCCATCTTTGTAGATATGAATGAGGAATTCATGAAGGTATTTATGGATTACTTCTCTATTTTTGGAGACTCTTTTGATCATTGCTTGTTTAATTTGGATAGAGTGTTACAAAGATGTGAGGAGTCTTATTTAGTCTTGAATTAGGAGAAGTTTTATTTCATGATCCAAGAGGGAATTATTTTGGGCCATAAGATCTTATGCAGGGGGATTAAGGTAGATCGAGCTAAGAATGAAGTGATTGAAAAGCTCCCACCTCTTACCAACATCAAGGGCATCTGAACATTACTTGTTCATGTAGGGTTTTACAAACAATTCATCAAGGACTTTTCTCTTATTGCTAGACCCTTAACTAACTTGTTAATTAAAGATGTGTCTTTTGTGTTTGATGATGATTGTTTAGATGCTTTTAATAGTTTAAAGATAGCACTTACAATAGCACCTATTTTGACATCACCAGATTGGTCACTTCCTAAGATCACATGTGATGTAAGCGACCATGCCATTGGCTGTGTACTCGAACAATAAAAAGAGAAGAGGTTACATGCAATTTACTGCGCCAGTAAGACCTTGACAAGAGCACAATTGAATTACACCACCACTGAGAAGGAGTTGCTTGTAGTGGTATATGTATGTGAAAATTTTCATTATTACCTTTTAGGCTCACAAGTTATTGTTTTTACAAACCATGTGGCATTGCATTATCTCTTTGTAAAGAAGGACGACAAGCTAGGCTCATCCGATGAGTGCTTCTGCTCCAAGAATTCAACATTGAGATTAAAGACAAAAAAGGAGCAGAAGATGCTATAGCTGACCACTTATCGAGACTTGAAGGGGAATAAAATGAAGAAGAAGAGAAAATTGAAGAGTGTTTTCCTGAAGAGGCTTTAATGATGGTAGAAAATCCTTTTCTTCCTTGGTTTGCAAATATTGCCAATTATCTCTCAGGTGGTATTCTTCCCCCTAATCTCTCGCATCATTAAAGAAAGCATTTCTTATTTCAATGTTCTCGCTATATTTGGGAAGAACCTGTGTTATATAAAATATGTGATGATAGTTTGATTCGAAGGAGTGTCAATGAAGATGAAATGCCTGAAGTTTTGACTTAATGTCATAGTTTAGTTTATATCGGACACTATAGAGCAATCAAAACGGTTACTTGCATTTTGGAGTTTGGATTCTACTTGCCAAACTTGTTCAAGAATGCTCGAGGTTTTGTATTACGCTGTGATAGGTGCCAAAGAGTGGGCAATATTTCGAAGAAAGATGAGATGCCACTTTCAAACATCATAAAAGTGGAGATATTTGATGTATAGGGCTCAGATTTCATGGGACCATTCCTATTTTCCCTAGTTAACTCTTATATATTGGTTGGAGTTGATTACATGTCTAGATGGGTCGAAGTAATAGCTACTCCAACAAATGATGGCAAAGTGGTGCAAAGGTTCATCAAGAAGATCTGTACTAGATTTGGGGCGCCGAGAGCTATCATAAGTGATTATGGGAGCCACTTTTTCAGCAAACCCTTTAAGGCTCTTTTGAGAAGATATAATGTTCATCATAGAGTGGCAACCCCTTACCATCCACAAACAAATAGCCAAATGGAGGTGGTGAATAGAGAGTTAAAGAAGATTTTGGAGAAGGTAGTGAACACTTCAAGGAAAGATTGGGCTTCGAAACTAGGTGATATATTGTAGGCTTACAAGATGGCTTTCAAAACTCCCATAGGTACAACACCATATCTACTTGTGTATGGCAAGGCTTGCCATTTACCATTAAAGTTGGAGCATAGAGCCTATTGGGCAAATAGAAAATTAAACATGGATTGGAAGCTAGCAGGAGAGAAAAGATTGTTACAACATGATGAATTGGAAGAGTTAAGATATAATGTATATGAAAACGTCAAGTTGTATAAGGAATGGGCTAAGAAGTGGCATGATGGCCACATTAAGAAAAAGGAATTCAAAAGTGAGGACTTAGTGCTTTATTCAATTCACAACTTTGATTATTTCCCAGAAAGCTCAAGTCAAGACGAAGTGGCCTATTCAAGGTTATTCAAGTGCTTCCCTATGGAGCTTTGGAGTTAGAAAATAAAAAGGGTGAAACATTTAAGGTTAATGGGCACAGGTCCAAGCTTTATATTAGAGAGCCATTCTCACAAGAAAGGGAAGTACTTTCTTTCTTTTCACTCACTCTTTTATGATTTCATATGGAATGGTCAAGTTAATGACCTTAACTTAGCATGTTTGTCTTTCATTTGTTTGTCTTTGTGTCAGTATGGTTTTGTTTTAATTTGATAATATTTAGTTATGTTTAACTTGTTTCCCCCTTCATTCTCTTGTTGTTTAGGCCCCCAAAGATACGTTTTGAGGTTACTTAAAGATTTATTATGCATCATAGCTTATTGGAGGACCAAAGGACAAGAGGAAAAACGTACCACTTCCATCGGTACCACCACTATTAGCTCATCTCACCTTAATCTCTTCTATTATTCTTTTTGTGTTTTGCGTTTTGTTTTTATGGTGTTGTTTGTTGGTTTTGGATGTTCTCTTTTTCACATTGAGGACAATGTTTTGTTCAAGTGTGGGGAGGTAGTCTTTGCATTTATGTTTGCATTTTCAAATGTCATTTAGGATACAGGTTAGGTTGTTAATATTAGGTATGTCATTTCCCTTAAATTTGAATGTTGTGATGAATATGTTGCCATGAGATTCTATCATGCTAGTTCAAATGAGATTAAATGCATGAGTGAACTTAAATTAGGCTACTTGAGTAGAGAGTGAACCATGTGGAGTGATGAAAGTAGTTGGTCGTATAAGCTTACTCAGAACTTGACACTTAAACAATGAGGTAATGTATAGAAGCATAATGGATTTTCATTTGAGCCTATGTGAGGAATTGAGCCTTTATGACTCCATTCTATAGTCATTTCATTTGATTGTTTGTGTGATGCTTCCTTAGGTAATTACCTTCAAAACTTGCTTTATATCAATTTAAATCTACTGGATGTATGCTAGATAGAAATGATTAAGGACTTCTTGCTTTAACCTTTGACTTAAATGACCTACCCTTTTATTACCCCTTACTAGCCCCACTGAGCCTTTAACCTTTTGTTTCTTGAAATCACCCAATTTTAAAACCCACAAACCTCATTAGCTTAGCCAATCACAAGTTAATAGAGTGCTAAGTGATACTTAAATATAGAATCACAAGTTAAGAGCACATGGCATATAGTTGCTATTTTATGTTCATTGTTTCTTTATTATGAAAAAAGAACAAATGCAAATGAAAAAAAGAAGGAAAAAAAGAAAATAAAAGGAATAACATGTAGTAGCTTAAACAAGTGTGGAGTAGTAATCATATCCATGTGCATAACTTAGAAGTTTATCTTTTCATCTCTTTATACACTTAGTGGATTATAAATGCTTGTGATAAACCCCTAAAACATGTTTAATCCACCTTAACCCTAGCCACATTACAACCCAAAACAAAGTCGTTTTGATCTATCTTAGTATGTAATCATTGTGGAGGAGAATTAGTGTATTAGTAAGCCTATGATAGCATGGTTTCCTATAGGAAGTTTGAGCGAAACACTAACCATTACATATTCTTTTTGTACGACAATAAATGATTTGGAGCCTTAGTTGTGAGGAGTTTTCATTTTGTCCTCTGTTAACCTTGACTTTCTCACACTTTTCCTAATTAAAGAAAAGAAATAGTCATTAAATTATGTAACAAGGTTAATGGAAGCAAATGTGAAAAGAAAAAAGTCAAACCTTAACATTGGCAGAGGCTCAATAATCACACATTTGGCTCCAATTTTCTAGAGACATCCATTCGGGAACATTTGTCCTTGCCTCCTCATCAGAAGGAAAAGTTTTGTAGTATTTATATAGCCAATAACGATGATCCTTGGCCTTTTATTTCAACAATGAAGTCACACAGCTTGAAACTTCAGGGTTGTTGATATCGATAATACTGAGCTTCATTTGTGAACAACAAGTAAAAGTGAAATTAGTCTTTAAATAAGTAAAAATATGCATATAATTAAATAAATGTAAAAATTACCAAAACTTTGTCTAATGCATTCTGTAGCAAGTTATCTTCCTTTAATTACTTGGCATGCTGAAGGTAAGGCAATTTAATCCTGATAATGACCCCTAACTCACTGGACAATTTTTTTGATTGGATCTTGTCAACATGACAACCTTGTAAGGTGTCAATATGCACAGACAGCTTGTTGTTTAATGCATCATTCATGTTTTACTACTTAGAACCTTTAGTGATACCTCTACCTTTTTTTTAATGACAATATTGGAACCTGACAATAAAAGAATAAGGATAAAAAACACATTAAATATGTAAATATATATTTAAACATAAGTCTAATTATAGGTGGTAAAGATTAATAGACCTGAAGATCCCTCAGCACTAGTTGAGGTCGATAGAGGTTGTTGCTGATTGGCTTTATTGGTGAATGAAGTCAGTTATTGTTATTAGATAGGTTCGAATTGGTCTGATTGTTGTAAGAGAGGAACAATTTTGCTAGTTGCCACCTTCTTTCTTTTATTTCTATCAGGTGCCATTATATTGAATATTTATAACTTAAATATCAATATTACGCATAAACATAAGTCAAATGTCAAAAATACACATAAGCATAACTCAAACATCAACAATCCAGATAAACATAAGTCAAACATCAACATTCTGCAAAAACATAACTCAAGCATGAACTTTCTGCATTGACTTAACCCAAATATCAACATTTCGCACTAAGATAACTCAAATGTTAACATTCCATATAAACATAAGCAAACATGAACAATCTTCATTAACATATCTCAAACATCAACATAAAAGTGTAGTTATTTAGTATTGACTAATTGAAATGAGGCCAAATGGTATAGACGTATTTGTGTCAAATGGGTAGTTCATGTTTGCTTATTTTAGCATTATTATTATGTGTGGATATCAAGAAAACATTAATAATACGTATTAACATAAGTGAAACTTCATCAATACATATTAACATAACTTAAACATCAACAAAACATTTCAAACAATATAAACAACACTTTTATTACCTTCAATCATCATGATCAAGATCTTGAAAATTATTGTCATTAATTACATTATGATTTAAGTCATCATCACTATTATATTCAGACAAAGTAACATCATTGTCATATAATCCATTCTCAATATAGTCTTCATCTCTTTCTATGATAAGATTGGCTTGTACTTTATCCACTTGTACTATATTGGGATCAACATCTCCCTATGGAATGATAATATGTCTACATCTTTTATTTGAATGGCTTCATTATTTAACTTCAATTTAATCTCTTGATATACTTCATCACCATCCTCACTCATTAGACCATTATCCTTTTCACAAAAATCGAAGAGATTTGGTGTTGAAACTTTTAAACAACCTTCCAATTGTTACCCAATATAGTATCATTGAGGTAAAATACTTGCTTCACTTAACTTACAAGGACAAAAGGGTCATTATTATACCATATCTTACTAACACTGATGCTAGTAATATTGACATTAACTTTTATGTCACCAAGATTAAACCATTTGCACTTAAATAGAACAACCTTTTTATCCTTGATGTAATGCAACTCTATTATATCAAAGATGACACCATAAAAGTCAATAAAATTGTCATCATGACATCCCTCAACAACAATCCCATAATTTTGGCTTCTAAGTCGATTATCTCGATCTTGAATGTGAAATCTAACTCTATTAAAAATGCAACCTCTATATTTTTTTCCATACATATGAGGCCCATATGTCAAAGAATATAATGTTGTTATCACCTTTTAAATGTTACAATTATGTAACTGTATCATCTGTAGGAAAAATATAATTAGAAGTTAATATGAGATACAAATTGTCATAAGTTTATAATATTCCAGCAATATATAACTTATTCGAGTCTTAAACCATAATGGGAACTTAATCTTATGTCTTTCTTCAACAATAACAATCCCTTTGCTTCAAGTGGAATCATTGTGCTTTCTATTTAAAAAAGTAAGTGAGATTAGGAAATATAGATTGAATCACAAAATTTAAATATGAAATTTTGAATGAAAAGTAATATACATACTCCATATATATATATATATATCGACTTCCTCGCAATTGTTCAAAATATATCAATGGGTAATTTCGAATTTGTCTTTAGTTAACTCTACATATTTTCTGACACCAAGTGGCCTAACTTTTTGGGAATAACTTGATAAGCCACCATCTTAATCAAAATAAAAGTTACGTTTTGGTCTATTAAATCTTGTCTCGATGCCATTGAAGTACATCGAACAAATGTCAAGCATTCATTCGCTATATAAGTCTCTGCAATAGACCCTTCAAGTCAACCTCTATTATATGCATAATGCTTAAGAGAGCATAAAAACCTAAACAAAATATAAAACATTAATATTTGTTACTAACTAATAACTTTAGGAAAATTAGAAGGTAATATAAATTACCTTTTAATGGGAAACATCCATCGAAATTGAACCGGTCCATAAAGTTTTGCTTTGTATGTTAAATGAATTACCAAATGCACCATAAAATTAAAAAATAATGGGGGAATACTAGTTTAAGCTTATATAGAATCAAAGCTATGTCTTTTTCCATTTTCTCACGCTCTTCAACTTGAAATGTCTTGCAACATAACTGCTTGAGAAACTCACCTAATTAACCCAAAGTTATGGACACATCTTTTGGCAAACACCCACGTATTGCAATAGGAAGTAATCATTGCAGAAGCACATGATAATCATGACTTTTCAACCCCGATACTTTTCCTTCTTTAACATTCACACAACGGGCTATATTAGATGTATGCTTTTCAAGAAACTTGACTGATTTAAGAAATTGACAAAAAGCCTACTTCTCTTTTTTTGACATGTTATAACAAGCAGATGGAATCATTTATGACCCATCATCTCTTCTTTTTAAATGCAAATATTTTCTTATATTCATGACTTCCAAGTATAATCTAGCCTTAATTGTGTCTTTCAGTCTGCCATCCATTCCCATTAAAGTACTTAAAATATTTTCACAAATATGTTTTTCAATATGCATCACATCAAGATTATTCCTCAATAGCAATTCCTTTTAATATGACAAATTAAAAATTGCTTTTTTATTCCAATTAAGCTCAACAACACTTCGCTTTTGCTTTCTATTAATTGGGTGTTTGCTATGTGTAATGTCACCTAAATGTGATAGCTGGTAGACCACATCATCACCAAACAAGTGTAAAGGAGCTTCACCCAATTTTACTTTACCATTAAACAATTTGCTTCTTCACCATCTATGCCTATGTTCCAAGTAACGACGATGTCCTCTGTAATATACTTTACTTCGTAGCCTTATTGAATAAGTTTGATAGTTACACATAGGATAAGCCATTATCCTTTGGTGCTCCATCTAGACAAATGGCCATAAGCTGGAAAATCATTTATAGTCCACAAAGCAGTCACATGCATTATAAATGTTTCATCTTCAATAACATCAAAAGTTTCTAACCCAACCTCCTATAGATAGTTTAAGTCATCAATTAATGGTTGCATGTATACATCGATATCCTTTCCAGAAGCACTAGGTCATGGAATAAGTAAAGACAATAACATAAAAGGCTCCTTCATACACTTCCATGGAGGTAAATTGTATAGCAATAGAATTACCAGCCACATGCTATAAAAGTTACTCAGATTACTAAAAGGATTAAATCCATCTGAGGCTAAACCAAGTAGAACATTACGACAAATTTATGCAAACCATGTTGTCATTAATGTGTTTCTCTTTATGCCACCTTATATTTGTGGCTTTTTTTTACATAAAAAGAATTTACAATCATGGTTTAATGGGGAAGTATCTCAAGATTTTATGTGGTATATTTTTCCCTCTCCCATCATCCACTCGCCACCTTGATGCACCACAAATGGAACAATCTTTAAGATCTTTACTGTCCTTCCAAAATATAACACAATCATACTTACAAGCATGTATTGATATATCTTAATCCAAGGTCCCTTAATAATTTCTTTACATTGTAGTAAGATTTGGGCAATTTGTTTCCAACAGGTAATGCATCATTGAAAAAGACAATTAACATATCAAAAGACTTATTACTCTATTCATTATAGACATTTAAATGCAGAAACTTCATAACAAAAGATAGTTGTGAGAATCTTGAGCACTATAGATATAATTCTTCTTAGTAACTTTCAATAACTTCCTAAAATTATCTTCTATAATACCACCAATTATGTTAGGCAAACTAGTTTCATTCATAGTCTTTATATAATTCCTACAATCCTCTAACATCTCACGAATCCCATCATCATTAATATCACAATCTTCTACATCATTATTGTTACTATCATTAACACTTGTACTAATACTTTTACTATAACTTGCTTCCAAACATTCGCTATGATAAAGCCATGGAGTATAGAATTTATCTATGCCCTGGATTACCATGTGATTATATACCACATCTTGGCTTTGAATGTTCATATTTAAGCAATCTATGCATGGACAACGAATACAACATTCAACACCCATGTGATCTTTTACAAATTGCATGAAACTCTTAACTCCTTCTAAGTATTCAGTGGAACATTTCTAATGAGACATCCAACTTTTGTCCATCTAGCTATATAATTAAAATTAAATTACTAAATGTAATCCTCATTCGATATAACATGATGATTAATCACTATTGTACATGGCATTGTTATGCCATATGAATCAAGAAAGCAAATTCTTGCTGTGACTCCTATCTCATGGAATATTTAAGCGATAAGCCTCATGGGAGTTACGTCACAGGTTTCCAGCCTATATACCATCCTAGGGATTTGTTATGCAAAAGATTATCCATAGTTGTAGGTAAATTTCTAATGTTAATACTTCTACATTAATCACTATAAGTTTATAAATTAAGTTTAAATTTAAACAAGCATGATGTTATGTGGCATTGTTACATTAAATGAATCGAGAAAGCAAGTCCTGACTGGGACTCCTAGATTGGTGGAATATTCCACCAATAAATCTTATAGGAGCTAAATCAAGGATTTCTAGCCTATATACCATACTAGGGGTTTATAATGTAAAGGATTGTCCATAATTGTAAGTGAATTTCTAATGTTAATACTTCTCTATTAATCACTACAAGTTCATAAATTAAGTTTGGATTTACATGGCATTCTTACACTACATGAATCGAGAAAGCAAGTTCTCGGTACGACTCCTAGGCCTATGAAATATTTCATCGATAAGCCTCATAGGAGTTGTATTATGAGTTTCCAGCTTATATATCACCTTAGGGATTTATTACGCAAATAATTGTCCATAATTGTAAGTGCATTATGTTACTAATCCCAAATTATCAATTACAAGTTAACATACTAAGTTTGATAACTTTTTTTTTAAATTAAGTTTGATAACTTAATAAAACCCTAAAACAAATAGGGGTACTATTAAAACATAACATATGATACACAATAGTTGGACAACTTACTTGGATGGAAGGACAACTGTAAAGTAAAAGAAGAACGAAATTGCGCGCTTATCAACACTCTTCAACACAAAATAGGCCTCCAAAAACAACAATTTCTTATTTAATATGTTACAATTCATCAATATTTTGTATCTATATAGTTTGCATGCAACATCGTAATCCTATGCAACATCACAACTTTAACACTTGAAACTCTTTCAATCAATTATCGATATAATGTCAACAGAATGTTATATATATACACTAACACAAGTAGAACACTCCCAAAACTTATCACAATTATAATAGGCATTTCATCAAACACTTTACAGACATAAGAAATTCATCCCAAGATAACTATGAAAATCACGTGTTTTTCCTTTCATCACTAACATTAAGACATTCCAAACAAAATCCAATCACAGACAATCCAAACCAACTCAAATAACT
The DNA here is from genome assembly GCA_025629805.1 of Erythroxylum baracoense. Lineage (NCBI taxonomy): Eukaryota > Viridiplantae > Streptophyta > Magnoliopsida > Malpighiales > Erythroxylaceae > Erythroxylum > Erythroxylum baracoense. Next base: position 32,784,327 of record JAOTAY010000190.1, on the reverse strand, counting down.
CGATAAAATCGCCATTACCTATCCAACATCACACCTTAAAAAACCAAAAATTGAAGCACAAAATAAATAAAAAAAGGATCCACAACTTACCTCGACAAAAGGACAAAAGGATGGTGACTAGAGAAGCCAGAAGCACGCAAATGAAGAAGACAGAAGGTCAGCGAGCAAAATGAAGAAGAAAGAAGTGGGAGAGGAAAGAGTCAGAAAAAATTGGGGAGGGGGTAAGAGTTGAGTGCTTCGGAAAAAACAAATAGGAAAACAATGTCGTTTTTTGTTGAACAAACAGCATCGTTTTCCTTTTCTTTAAAACATTCCAACATTTGATGACGCTTTTGAAAACTAACGCTAAATGTATGTACACAACAAATCGTTTAAAAAAGGAAGGAAACGAAGTTGTTCCTTTAAAGGAAAACGATGTCGTTTTCTTTTATATTTTGAAATGTTTCAACATTTTATGATGATTTTTAAAATTCGTCACCAAATGTTTAATCACCTTCAACCTTTTATTAACTCTATTCATAATTTGTCGTTAATTATCATCTTTGGCAACGAATTTCTAAAATAGTCGCCAAATGTTTATGCACCGTCCACCTTTTAGCGATGCTATGCATAAATCGTCACTAAATAACATATTTAGCAACAAATTTCTAAAATAACCGCCAAATGGTTTTAATTTTTATATTTTCCACATTTTTGGTAATATATAAATTATATAAAATAGTATAGAAAATGGAGTTTGTGACATTATTTATATATTGTCAAATCATATATTTTGAAAAACATTAATAAGAAAAATTAATTTATTTTGAATTTTGTATTTATAGAATTTTCCTTTTGTAATATAAATTTTCTATAAAACGTCATCCAATTTATATATAGTAATTAGAGTTTTGTCACAGTACATAAAATTGTTAAATCATATATTTTAAAAGACATTAATAAAAAGAATTAATTCATATAATAAAATTAATTTTGTATTTGTTTTATAAGTTTTTAAAATAACATTGTTGTTAATTAAATTTATTTTTAGACTTACAATCATTATCAATAATATTGAAATTGAGTATTAAGAATATCATATTAATATTTAATATTTATTTCCATTGTTTACTATATTGCAATTATTTTTTAATTACATCGCAATAGATATAATTATATATTGTAATTAATATAATGTTATATTAATGTCATTACCAAAGGTCAAGCCAAATGGTAATGGCCCACCATTTCGCGACAATTTTTTAAATTAACACCAAATGGTATATTTCTTCTGAATTAATCGAATATGATGTCATTTTGTTTAACTACAAACGACGTCATTTTCTACTAGCTTATTAACACCAAAACAAACCTCTCTTAATTTTCGTGTTAGCCATCATATTTCCTATTTGTTCACTGTCCAATAAGTGTCATCTTCTCTGTTGTGTTCATCTCCTGTGTTGTGATTGTCATCGTCGAAGAAGCGTTGTTACTTATGTTAGTAATGTTCTTCTTTTCTATTTTCAAACCTTCATTCTTGTGTTCTACTTTACTACTACGTTTAGGAGTTTATATGAGTTTTGTGTTCTACCTATGGTGTATAGGTTTTTGTTTGTGTTTATGTTTAGAAGATGGTGAATTGTGTTTTTGTGCTAGATGTGTATTGGTCGACATTTTTTTTCAACCTTCCATGCTTGTTTGAGAAAAGCATGCTAACTGTTTAATGAAATGTCTGTTAGTAAATGAAGGCCACTCCTACAACGGATGTTTAAGTACATATTCACCATATGATTGCTTTTAGACCAAATCTCTACCACTTATAGTATACAAATGTATCCATTAAAATGACTTTATTTTAATGTGTTATGAGGCTGTGATTAGACGTAACAATTAAAAATCAGTTGGAGTATATATTAGACATAACAATTAAAACTCTAAACTAACAACCTATTATTCTTATTCTTAAAAAACCAAATCTTTTAGCATACACACATTTGAATTTATTAAATATATATTTTTATGAAAACATATATATAATGGAGTAGCTCAAAACTAACAAGCTAATTATTAAGATAATTTAAATCTAAATCATAATTACATAATTATTTTAATCAGAGGATTCTACAAGGGATGTTTATGTACATAGAAGCAATCATATTTCGGAGCTGTAAGGGATTTTTATGCATCCCCTAAACATAGTACATACATACTTAACATTCTCAATCTTATCACATGAAGTAGTCTCACTTGATATATCACAAAATTATCATTACTAGAATGTTGGAACATTCAAATAATAATTCTTCTATTGACTTTTCAGAATAAAACTATTAACATTAATTCATCGCAGAATGTCGATGTGGCAACTAATTTCTAATGGTAGAAATGAGCTCTGTTAGAAGGAATATGACAAAATTGTCCCCAATGAAAAATAAATCAATGCAGAACAAATCCCCTCAAAAAACATTAATAATCGCTTAACTTCCATAACCGATCTTCTTCAAGGTTCTTAGTATCATCCAAACTGCCTCTCTTTCTCATTTTCTATTATGAAAATATTATATGAACGTCTGATTGTATATACTATGTGTTGTGTTAAGCTTCCTTGAATCTTCAAGAGAACGTAGATGGAAATGGAGGTGGTGGTGATGTCCCACTGGTTCGTACAAGATTAGGAAAATTGGTTTTTTGGAAACAATAGTCGATTGCAAAAACTATGTGTGTTCATTATGACAATAAGGTTCTTGTGGTGATGTCCCAATGGTTCACAAGATTAGGAAAATCGATTATTTCAAAACAGTAGTCGATTGCAAAAACTATGTCTGTTCATTATGAAAATAAGGTTTTTGTGGTGATGTCTCAATGGTTCATACAGGATTAGGAAAATTGGTTGTTTCGAAACAGTGGTCTCTTGCAAAAACTATGTCTGTTCATTATGAAAATAAAGGAGTTTATCAATCGAGTATGCATGTGTTTGAATTTGACTTCTTAATACCATTTGATTTGGCTTTGATTGTTCTATTCTATTTGCTCATTAGCTGAAATGCTTAGTACGTATAGTTCATCTAATATTGTCATGCATACTACATCTAAGAAATTGTTTACTGTATCTTTTGAAATTTTAGTTAAAGCAAATAAGTTTTTGGAAGAGGGTGTCAATTCACTAAACCCTAGGGACGATCTTTAACTGTTTCAATTGATGGCTTGGAACATGCAAGGAGGCTTCTTAGGAATCCAAACATTAGAAACCCCTTTACCTTTTCTACCGACTCTAATATCATTTGAAATAAAAAAATAATTATTTCTTTTCCTTTTCAATGGAATATTTGATATGGAACTTTATTTATTATTTTGTTTGTAAGAATTGTTAAACTTCTAATTAATATCTTGTAGTACTTACCATATGTCATTATATTATATTATATTGCTTACTATATTCCAACATTTATATGTATTATTATTTTATTGTTCCTAAATTTTAATGATTAAGAGTAGTACTCAACTTAAATTTATTGTATTTTAATCTCATTAATATTAAAATTTTAGTTATGTTTATCTTTTTATATCCAAAAAATAACTTATAGAGTTTTAATCCATTAACTATATATTTAAACAAATTTATAAAGAAGAGAAATGAAAAAATATGAAAAATCATATATAAATGACAATTATAATTAACCTTAGGATTATTAAGCACATTTACCATTAAAAATTATCAATTTAACATTATTAATTGTAAATTCTTTAATATTGTCTTTTGAAAATGATTTCAAGGTTTTGTTACAAAAAGACTACATTTGGCGACGAATTACCAATTTCGACACAAAAAGCTATGTTTTTTTGTGACGTTTGAAACTATTGTCACCAAACACTCAAGCTTTGATCATCATAAAAATAGGGGCTTTTTTCAAGGAATCTAGAAAATCATCACTAAAGATACTGCTTTAGCAACGATACATTATAACGTCAAATTATTGCCAAATGTGGACATTTAGCGAAAATTTGCATATCATCATCGAAAACAACATAGCTAATAGTCTGTTTTTTTTCTAATTTATAAATTTTTAAAGAAAACAGAAATATGCCTAAATGAAAAGTTTTTAGAAAGACCCTAAAGTCTAACAGGTTTGGTGAAATTTTTCCAAAAAGATACTAATGAATTTTAAAGCCCAGACTATAACTAAAAGACGAAAATAAATCTTGATGGGCTTATAAGCCTAATTAGAAAAGTTGAAATTGAATAAAAGAAGGAAATTAATCTAAATGGGTTAGGTGCAACCTTTATTCCGAATATTAACTCAGCCGAAAGACTCAAAAGTCAAAGTTAACAGGCCGAACGGCCCAACTAGATTATAACTCTTACAAATGAAAATGATTTTACAAGGGCTGGGGGGATTATAATTTTCAAAAAAGGAAATGAACTGGAAACAGAATGAGATTTTGAAAAGATCATAATTTTTTATTCAAGATATTTATTTAGTTCTTTCTCTGTCTTTACTCATATTCTTTTTCGCACTGTACGCATATAAACAAATAAACAAAAAAAGATATTTAAATAATTTTTAAAAAATTGATTTTGGAGCTTGGGCTTAAGTATTGAAAGTATTCATATCATTTTCAACCCAATTTCTTTTGAAAGTCACCGTATAGGATTGGATTTATTCAAACCAAAGTCCAAATGAGTTTTTCTTAACCATGCAATCTAAAAAAAAATCGTGATAAATACAAATTAACACATATAATTACATAAATTGAGTTGAGCTTATAAAACCTCTTTTAAAAGGTTTATGCTAATTATCTAGACTCCTTTGTAGAAAAGTTTGTATTTTATGCTGTGCCTTTGTAGTTTTACCTAAAAAGAAAGCATAAAATTGTTAAGACCAAAAGCAAAGCAAGCAAATCCATTGATAGATCTATGAAATAAACCTTAAGGAACAAATTTTGAAGGCCATGTTCCCTTATTTTAACATTTTAGCAAAACGTTTCTTTTTCATAAAATTTTAAACCTAAAAAACAATACTTCTAATAAGATCCAAAGGCACGAACAGGGAAAAAAAATGAATAGATTAAGTCCTTAACAAAACAATTGAAAAATAAGAATGAGCTACAACTATCGAAAAATAACTTCTAAAATAAAGAAATAAATAAAGATAATTATAAAAAGCTTATGATACTAATCATCAAATTGACATACATAATTAACAAGAGATTCATCATAAATTGAGCAAAGATTCATGAATTATAATTTAACAATCTACAACAGTGTATGTAATATTGCCTGTAATGAAATTAAATCTAGTAGAACTTAAATAAATAACATATTAGGTCAACAACACAAAGATAAAAATAAACTTGGTCTTGGAAAATAAAGATTTCAACCAAATCCATAAAGACAAGGTTAAAATGGCAAACAATAATCAAATATGTAAATGAAAGCCAAAACTATAATAAAAGACATTTTAGGGATAGAATATATCGTGTAGTGTATTTCAATCTCTAAATTGCAAATACTCTCTTTTTCATGACCTCGTACATTCTCACAACCACACCATATGTGAATATTCAATAGTAAAATTATTACATGTGTAAGAAAAGATTCACATAAGGAGAATAGCAGAAATTTTAGAGAGAATAGCACAAAATGTTAAAGTAATGTTTCTATGACAAAACAATAGTAAGCATATGTATGTATAAAAGAAAACTAGAAAGTCCTTAAACTAAAACTAAAAAATCCAATATTCTAGAGGTTTTGTAGGGAAAAAAATATATACCTAAAGCCAATTAAAAATACAAAATCATGATAACCAAAAGTTAGAAAAGGTAAGATTAAAAAGGGTGCAAATCACCTTTTAAGATTTACAAAAAAAGGTCTAACTTGGTCCTTATCATTATTTATGGTAGCGTTAATTAAAAAAATTTACAAACTTTGCTCAATTTTGCAATTATAGTCCGAACTTCAAAAAGTGGCAATAAAATGCTCAAACTTTCAATTTTTTTTCAATTCTAACCCGAACTTCAAAAAGTGACAATAAAATGCTTAAACTTTTAAATTTTTTCAATTCTAGCCTGACGTTAGTGCTTCCATTAAGTTTGTTATCTTAAACTAGATAACGCAGCCCCAACAATCTCACACTTTGATTTCAGTTTTTTCCTTCATTTTTAATTTGCTCTATCGATGCCCTCACCCTTCAATTTTTAGATTATCCAACCCTGATGCCCTCACACTGAGAACATCAGGAGAATGAGCTAGAAATGAAGAGCTTGAATGTGCAATACGCTACAATGCAAGAGTAGTATAGTGTGTTAGAAGAATAAATAGAAATCAAATGGATCAGGGCATCGGGAGAGCAAACAGATAACGAAGGGCTAAGGCTGTGTAAACTGATTTAAGGATTCTATTTTTAACAACGACATCATTTCATTAATCTTCATTTGTTATGTTAATTTTGGCTGGCGTGTATTAATCGTTAGGGTTTCTAACATTAGGTAGCATTAAAAAAAATTGAAAGTTTGAGCATTTTATTGCCACTTTTTGAAGTTAGGGTTAGAATTGAAAATTTTAAATGTTTGAGCATTTTATTTCTACTTTTTTAAGTTCGGGCTATATTTGTAAAATTAAGCAAAATTTGAGATTTTTTTGTAATTAACCATTTATGGTATCAAATTAGTCCTTAATATTCAAAATGAAACACATCAGCCCCCTAACCGAACTCCGTTTGAATTTTTAAAAAAACCTCTCTTGCTATGCCATTAACTTGTCAAGGCACGTTCAACCAATCACGATGGTCTCGCCTTAAATTTTGTTTACTTTATTTAAAATAATTTAAATTTAAATGTAAAAACTAAAACTAAAACTAAATAACAATTTAGGTTTTAAAAAGTACCAAAATCACCTCCAACACTAAAGCCATTTTCTAAAAATTTTGCAAATCCTCGTATTTATTGTCCCAAAATAGCAAACTTTACCATTTTCATCTCTATCATTTATCTTTATGCTTTAGCACTACAAGAGAACCCATCCTGGTCTTCTCTATAAATTTTTTTATTAGTTGCTTCTCCATTTCACCATTTATATCACCGGTCTCATCTTCACTAATATCATCATAGATTAAAAAAAAGGATTATTGAGACATGCATTAAAGGATGTCTTCAATTGATTGTCATGTTCTTCCTATTGTGGACTATTCATTTGATAGTGTATATAAATCGCCTCTTTAATATGACCCCTTAACAAAGTATGAGGAAATGGATTTATACTCACTTGATACTTGTTTCTATAATCCCAAGATAATGATTCCTCTTCATTAGTCTCACCCATCTTTCTAAGCTCTTCATAAACCTCGTTATAAGCATTTAAACTTCACACAACATTTTTATATCTAGAGGCTTTATAATAAAGTTGTAATCACCCATAACAATTATGCTCTCCTTGTCAAGAGGAAAACCTTATTTCATTACTTGAAAACAATACGAACAGAGTGAGGGTAATGGTCATGAGGACAAGCAATTAGTAGTAAAGTTCATAAATTTTAGTGGAAATAGGTATAGAGTTGTTGGTTATTTTCGGTGTTTTTTTGGTAACGTATATGGTGATTAGTTTTAATTTTTAATTTTAGTTATAGATTATTTTAAATAATTTAAAATATACAAAATAATTATTTTAATATAATTTTGGCATGCCATATTTAAGGGTGGTCCACTCTGATAGGTTGGCATGTCATATTAGATAGCTAAACATCATAGTAACAAAATTTTGACAAAATCTAACAGAGTGAGGGTTAAACGCCAACGTGTTTCATTTTTAATTGTCAAACGCTAATTAGATATTAAAGATTATAGTAGGGGCTAAGTTAAACCTTTTTAAAAGCCTTAGGTGCGATTTACACCTTTGACTTTAAGAAAAGAATTAAATATAATTAACTATAAAAAGAAATATAATTTTACTTTTTGTGAGTTAACCAATAAATGGAAAAACAATCTCACAAAGCAAACAAGAGCATATGAAGATGGACAAAAATTTATACAAGAAAACAAAAGACACATGGTGCGATATATCCCCTAATTATTTGCATAAGATTTAAGATAGTCTTTATTATTATCTCTATTATCAATTTGTATCCCCGTGTTTACAAAATTGCACAATTTATACTCTCAAACCTAACTTTGTTAGGTTTTTGTCAAAATTTTGTCACATCATTATTAACTAGTGACACATGGTATACCAGTTGTATAATTTTTTCCATGTGAACACTAATGTAGTTATTATAAAATTTATTTTTTAAGACAAAAGATATGATTCACTGCTATCATTTTACATAATGTCTAAGATAGCTTCCACCATTATCTCTAGTATCACTTTGTATTCTAACATTCACAAGTGACACAATTTACACCTTTAAACCATTAGGTTTTCATTAGATCTTCCTTATAACATATTTAACCCATGACAATTGACATGTTAGCAATGTAATTCTACCTACTTGGACATTAATGTAGTTGCTATGAAATTTTAAAATGATCTAAATTTACATAGAAAAATTTTTTCCCATATTTTCTTTTATAAACTTAAGACCAAAACAACATTATTTGGATTGTTCGCTACCATTCCTATTTATAAAGATAAGAAAAATATAAAAATCACTAAAAATTTTATATGAATAATTATTAATTACAATCTATAATTTTGACGAATATGTGAAATTCAAAAGTTTTGTATTGTAAATTTAAACATTCTACTTAAAAAGAGTAATACACTTTTTATAGTGGAAAATAATTATAACTCTTGGAATACACAAAGGTACTATTTGAATTCAATTACACTTCTTATATAATAAAACTATAATATTCTATAATTTTATAATTAAATTCACTTTTTTTTTACAAAACATACATGGATACTAATTATAACAATCTTATCATAAGTACATATTTTATAATAAACATGACATCTTTTTCATAAATTTATATTAAAAATATTTTTATATTCTACTTTTAATTTTTATAACATATATTAATTTATTATATTTAATATGTTATATTAATAATTTTTTATTATATATAAAAATTTTAATAATTTAAATAATCAAATATTGGCAAATTTGGATAAGTAAATTTTAATAACAACCACGTTAGCATCCACATGGCTAAAATGTACCATTAGCATATTGCATGACACAGGTAAACAAAGTTATGATAGAAATCTAATAGAAACCTAATAGAGTTAGATTCAATAGTGCAAATTGTGTCATTTTGTAAATGTTATGATGCAAAATAGTATTAGAGATAATGGCAGGATTTATTTAGACTTCACATGAAAAGATATGGGGAAAAATATACATTTTGTCTTAAAATTTTCATAAAAGCCACATAAAATTTCAGGTGATCAGAATTAAATGGTTGACATGTCATATGTCACGAGTTTTTAGCTATGAAAAAAATCTTATAAAAACCTAATGAAGTTAGGTTGGATGGTGCAAATCATACCATTTTGAAAATTTTATGGTGCAAATTAGTGCCTGAGATAATGAAAGAGCTTATCTTAGATATTATGAGAAAAGTAAAGTGGTGAATCACATCTTTTGCCAAAATAAAATGGAATTCAAAGACCCATTAGGATTAGGGCAAAATTGGAAACTAAAATATATATATAAAGTCATTAAGACAAAATATAACTACAATGAAACATAAAAATAAAGAAAATAACCCAGCTAAAATGAATGAGTATCACATGCTTCTACTTTCTTCAATAGATACATGTAGTATCCCCCTATGGCCTATAACAATCGTCACCCTAACTTGTCTTGTAACAATTCATACTTAGATTAAAAAACAAAAGGCAATGAGTAGTCTTATAAGATAAGGGAAATGATAGTTGTGATTTGTATTATATTTTAGGGTTCAATTTGTTAAGTATTTAATGTTAATTTGGGTGTTTCGTGTGTATTTATGTTTTAATTGTGTTAATTTATGTGTTTAAGTGTTTTTTATGAGTTAATATGAGTCTTTGAGTTTAAATGTTATATTTTTGAGGTACCTTGATGTGTTTGTTAGTGTTTCAGGGTAAATGGTAAAGATCGGAGAAGTTTCGAAGAGTTTTGGGCAAAAACCATGTGACACAACAGACCATGATTGTGACAGAAAGAGGCGAGCTGACAAGACCCAGGCCATGATCATGCACTTAGGGTCACGATTGTGACAGAGAGCTCTATGCCAGGCCACAATCGTGCACTTTGAGCCACGATTGTGAAAAAGAGGTTTAACCGCTGGTCACGATCGTGGCAGGCAGGGCCACAATCATGACCTGCATTGGGTTGACACTAAAACTCAAGTTTTGCAAGGCTTTTCTGACCGTTTTGACCCCGAATCAACCCTAGGGCTTCTAAAGTATAAATATAATATTAAGGGACAGAAGAAGCAGCCTTGGAAGAGCCTTGATCAACCACCAAAAATGAAACCTAAAAGAGAACCTTAAGAGATCGAGAAAGAGACGAAGGAAGAGGGAAGAGAGAAGAGGAAGACGAAGCAGACACGATGTGCTTCCAAGATTAAGAATCTTTTCGAAGTCGCAGCCTCCCATCATCCCGTCAAGTTTTGTTCCTATGTATTTCAATTTTCTTCAATTATAGAATTGGAATATATAGTTGAGTATAGACTTGCATTGTGGTTGATGTTCTATACTCACCTTTGGATTATTATTTTTGATTTAATAAAATCTGATTGTTTTATGTGTTTATTGAATTAATT
>JAOTAY010000190.1:32728946-32755681 GCA_025629805.1 Erythroxylum baracoense | reverse complement strand
ATATGATTGTTTACAAATTGGAACTTTGTGTCATGATATGGAATGTGTAAATACATAATGCCTTTAATGGTACATTATTGCAAATGTTTATACTTATAAGTTATTATAAGTTGGATGTGCATATATATATGTTCAATTTGAGGAAAGTGGAATAAAGACATAACAACTTTTTCTTGAGATTGTGAAATCTGAAATGGATTATTTTAAAACTATTAAGTCTTAGTCATGGGTAAATAGATATGCCTAGAAGGGTCTGCAGCTGCTCCTATGATACTAAGGTGTCGACACTTCGGTGTCTCCTGATATAGATACTTCAGTGTTTGAGACTTAAGTCTCTACTGATATTAACACTTCAGTGTCTCTTGATAAGGGCATTTCGGTGTCGGGACATAAGTCTCTGTTGTTCTGTGATACCAATAGGTATCTCCTATTCTGGTCTCGTTACTCACTTCTGTAAAAAGGATTAGCAGGCTAACTTGTTTTGTGTTATGATATGTTCAATTTTGATATAAATTAAGTCCAGTTTTGAAACAGCTAAATGTTGTTTTGATATAAACAAGATTTATTTAGATACTTTAAAGTTCTGTATTGTGATTATGATATTTTGTTCAGATATGTGTAAGTTTGAAGCAAGTACATTCTATATTCTGTTCTGATATGTTATATTCTGTTTTGATGCAAATGATATTGGAATGTTCAGTAATTTGAACAATTAAAGGTTGTTTGAGATTTTATATGATTCATTGCATGTGAATGCTAGACGATTGTTAGAAACAATCTCCGGATTATATGTGTTTAGTTATTCCCCACTAAGCTATATGCTTAGCATAATGGTTTTGCCTCCATTTAGGTTCTGATAAGAAGAATTGAGACTGGAACAAAAACAACCGCAGTGGCCAAGAATATTGTGTTTTGTTCTGGGAATGTTCAGTTTGTTTTTGAGTTGTTGTTTTTCAATGTAATGAGTCATGTTGTATTTTGTTGTAAATGGTTTGTAATAACCTTAAGACAGCTTGGATTTGGATTTAAAGTTTGTATGTAATAAGTACCATGTGTATTTTATGTTCTGAATATGACCCAACCTTTGATGAATGAAATGCATGTTTCTGGAGTTTTTGGAAATGCTTTAGTATATTTTGGATTATTTTGGTTCTGTTTTGTGTAGCATCTGCATATCCTCCTAGGGGGTAAGTGAGTGTTACAATAATGAATATCTTTAATACTTCATAAGCATCATATATCTCAAATACTAAACATCTTTAGTACATTATCTATGTACTTGAACTTAGAATAGGTAAATAACATCTAATCTATCTTTATAGATCTAACTTCCATAATTAAGTAGTTATCTTTTCATATCTAACAATATTTGTTCTTGGACAATTATATTTTCAATAATTGAAAATTTAGAATTATTGTTTTCTATGAGCTATATGCCTCTATATACTCCCACTAAAGAGAAAAACTATACTCCCACTAGCCTTCTTGTAGAAATGATAAATTTACAATCATCTTCAAAACAAACTCTTTGAATTCATTATGAAAGTAAATCTTTCAATATTTCATAGCCTTTCAACTATACATTAAATTTATCAACAAATTCTCTAGTTTTAACTGGGTGTACTGTCATAAGATTTGAACTTTTCAAATTTCATCTTACTCCCACTTCTTATCTTGAGAACCATTCTCTTATAAGTATACATTGGAACAAACAATTTGTTCAATAGGTCTAGAAGATTATATACAACCTCTTGGATATCTCATAACATTTTTTTATCCAATTTAATTTTAAACTAAATGGATAATGTATGCTTCAACCAAGCATCACATCTTAAATCATTAACTTTTACTCTTTCAAAGACTCAGTGTTTCATATCTAATTTGAAATCTTACTAATTGATTTAATTGGAACTATTGAAGGTAAGCCATTATACTATGTATAACAATAGAAGAAATAATTTTGCATTATACAATATCTCATATTGTATTTTCTTCCTTACATAAATCCATACTCTTATGAAATTTTGTTGTGAAGATATTCACCAAAGAATCTCATTCCCTATCAATAACCTAAAATTTTAAAACTCACCATAACGATCTCATCGAGGTGCTTCAACATTCTTAATGTTTAATTTCTACTTAGATTTAAACTATTCAAATTGTTAAAAATTTTAAATCATTTTCATTTAATACATATGATTATATCACATAAAGTCATTAGTGATCTAACGAAATATAAGTATTATCCTTTTATGAATTGTTATTCCATCTCACACATTACATGTATAGGATTTAACAATTTATTATCATCATTATCCTTTTACCACCGGTTGACTTAGTTATTCTTTAACCTTACAAGTTTCACATGATTTATAACCAAAAGGGTACACATATCCTTGTATGTAACTTTATGATTCTTATTACATTAATTTAACTAGCATGTCATAAAAGAATAGTCTCAGTTATTCAGGTTTATATTCTTGTCATTTATGTTAAACATAAGTCCCATTTGATCCAACACATACAAACTATTTTGTATAAAATTAGATCAACTACTTTTACTTAATAATTTATTTCTTATCATGCTTTCAACATTATAATAATATTGAATTATCAAATACTCATTCGCATTAACTAGAAATACATATGACCTTTATCATATCTTAAATAGGCAAGAAAATTCAAGCAATCATTTTTATTCTTATGACAATTATTATCGTACTATAGCAAATGCCTTTAATTGCTGTCCATGTTTATGTTTTTATGAGGCTGAATTAAGTGTAACAATTCTAGCAAGGTTTTATATCTTTTAACTCTACTTTATTCAACTTCTTCCATCTTGCGATCATGGTGTTGACATACATTTTATATGCTGTCAACAAAGTTTATGAGAAATTAGTCAACTTAAATTGTTAATATATTTTTTTCATCTATATGATTTTGACATTTCTCTAAAACTTTATCATCAAATCCTTAACAGAGATTATAGCAAAATAACATAATGGGCATACAATTTTCTATCTAACTTTGAGAACTCTTCTCAAACATATCCTATATTTAAGAAATTAGGTTCACTAACTTAGTATCAACTATACTAAAGAAGGTAAATTAAACTTAGAACAAAATATAAATGTTAGAGAAATAAGTAATTAATTATATGTCATGACTACCAAATGAGATTAGGACTTTAATCATGTATTTGGTTACTCCTACTATTTTATTCAAAATAATAGCTCTCATTTTTTCATATTTTGATTTCCTAAAAACTAAGATCACTTTAATTCTATAAAATGATTAACAATTAAATCATAATAAAGTATAAATCTTAATTCGCACCTTATTCAAAGCTTGATCATATTCTTATCATATCCCTCAAACCGTTTTTGAAATTGATCCATCTCAACCACCGTAGTCACACAAGTCTCCAACCTCTTGCTGTATCCAAAGAACAGGTTAAGAGATCTTTATAACTCTTATAGAGAGGGTTAAGCAAAAAGTGCTAGCTCTATTAAAGCTTAAGCCTATTTATAATAAGTGTTGGACATTTTAGTAATTTAATTAAAATTACATTCTAATTTCAATCAAAATATAATTAGAATTAGAAATAATCCTAATTAAATACCATTTATGCCTAAATAAGATCCAATGTTTCATATTGATCTTTATTTATTAAATATCTTATATTTAATCATAAAGTTTCTTAAACTTTACAATCAATTCTAACTTGATTAATCTTTGCTCTCTTTAATCTGTTCTTTATATGAGACCCATTAGGTTCCTAAATATGTTGGTATTAAAAATTCTAATTCTAATTCATAATTAGGATTAGATAAATTAAAAATCCTTTTAATTTATCTTTAATTTTCTAATTAAGGATTTTATAATCATAGATCAAGATTGACATCTAACAACAAGTCATGATCACCTAAATATTTAGTAATGTCAAGGTGGTTTTGACTAACCTTTTTATACAAGATTTTTTTATTATAATTCAATCCTTTCATCATATAGTGTTCTGATTATACATAAAGCATTTAATTAATGTTTACTCTACTTTCAGTCTAGTCATATTAATTCTCCACCATTAGCTAACAATTTAATTAATAACATTTGTAAACTATTTACAAAATGTCATTTCACCTAAGACAAGGATTTTTCAAATCAATACTAATTAATAACAACAAAACATTCTCCCTCATTACTTTAGGGTGATGAATCATATCCTGATCACTCAACTACCTCCATATAGTTCATGCTACATCTAATGACTACCGACTGAACTACCCGTGAATAAAATACGACATAAGTAGTATCAAAACATAGCAATTCCTATAAAAGATAACTTTGGAGATCTTAATTCAAAGGATAACTTATACAATCAATAGATATTCAAGTAACGTTGCAAATATATTTCTCATATTGGGTCAGTTTAGTGAATTTGTTCTCTAACAAGCACCCACATATTTCTTTTAAGTATTTTCATACTTTAGTCTATGAGATCTACTACATCCCTTATGAGGAAAAACACGTTGTTTGCATGTTTTTTATGTTCTATTAATGTCCAATCTTAACAGAACAATGACTAGGAATAATTTAGAGATAATACATAAATGCAATATGAATCTCATAATTATAATTTCATTTGCAATGTATAATTATCTCATTGACTTCATCATATATCTAAACATGCACGAGATAAAAAATTCCTTTAATGTATTTTATCACTAAACTATAACCAATCAATTAACTGTAGGGCATAAATTATCATAATTCACGCAAATATTTGTGAATATGCAAGCAAATAGATAACAACATGTATGAGTCCTTAGGCTAAAAAATTTACCCTAATATAGACTGGCATAATTACCTCCAATGAATCTAAATAGTTCTTTTCAGCTTCAAAAATTTAAGATTGTGCTTCTATAGTGATTCTTTCAATTTCAACCTCAAATGCTTTCTGTTGCCTTTTGTGCTCTGCAATTACATTATTCAACTGTATGTCTAGCTTTGCGGACAAACCTTTGTGATCCTTCAATTTCAACATATTTTCCACCTTCATAGCCTATAAGAGGCCAATAACAAATTAAGATCTCAAGTACAAAAGAGATTAACAACTTTCAGATGATAAGAGAGCATCACTAAGCCAATATGGACATAATTTAATCTTAAGATGATAACATATTAAAATAGATGACAAACAATGTTCTACACAAGAAACTCATAAGAAATTCATTATCACAGAGATAAAAGAGTTAGAGTTGGGGAATCTTTGGAAAGCAAACAAAAATGGATAAATTTTAGTTGTTTTAATGCTCACTATTTGCATAAGAGATTATGAACGAGTACAAGATAGATGATGACCTACACAGTCGTGTACGATTAGACACACCCATGTCCCTATCACATATGTTCGTGTGTTAAAACCTATGAGCTAGTCAATTTCCAAAGGGTAAGAATGCCTTGAAGAATAAATAGGTATTTAGGATAAAGAAAGATGGTGAAAAATTGGTGAACCACAAGCTAAGACTAGTGGTGAAGGGATTCAACCACAATTAAGGCATTAACTTTGATGAAATTTTCTCACCACTGGTTAAGATGACTTTAATATAAACCATGTTAGGTCTAAATGCTAGCTTAGATCTTAAAATTGAACAACTGGATGTAAAAATTGTTCTGTCATGGAGATTTAGAAGAGGATATATATATATATATATATAGAGCAACCAAAAGGATTTAAGGCTCAGGGCAAGGAGAATTTGGTTTGTAAGTTGAAGAAGAGTATGGATGGGTTGAAACAAATACCAAGACAGTGGTATCAGAAGTTTGATTTATTTATGTTACGAAATGGTTATAAGCAAACCTTTGTTAATCTTTATATGTATTTCAAAAAGTTTTCCTGTGGAAACTTCATTATTCTTCTTTTGTATGTTGATGATATGTTAATTATAGGATAAGATAGGATAATCTGCAAAACGAAGGAGGAATTGTCTAAACCTTTTAACATGAAGGATTTAGGCCTTGTAAAGCAGTTTTTGGCAATGGAAATAACTAAGAAAAAAAGATATTATGGTTGTCACAAGAGAGGTATATTGAATGGATGTTAGAAAGTTTTAATATAAAGCATGCCAATAGCACCTCAATTTAAGTTAAGTAAGTGTACCTACCTTCAATTAAAAAGGAGAAAGATGGTAGGTCCTTTGTTCCATACTCATTTGTTATTGGTTCCTTGATGTATGCAATGGTATATACAAGATTGGATATAGCATAGGCCATTAGGTTGGTGGGTAAATACTTATCCAATCTAGGGAAGGTTTAACAAGAAGCAATGATATAGATCTTAAGATACTTACGAGGAACTTCCAAATGGAGCTTATGTTTAGCAGTGGGGAGTCAATTTTAGAGTCCTATATAGAAGCAGACATGACTAAAGATCTTGATAACAAGAAATCCGCTTCCATCTGCTTGTTCAAATTTACAAGGGAAGCCATTTCTTAGCAATCCAATATGTAAAAGTGTGTAACATTATCCACAACTTAAGAGGAGTATATAGCTGATGTGGAAATAGGTGATGAGACGCTTTAGTTGAAAATATCCCTCAAGTGCTTAGTTGAAAATGTTCCTTCAAAAGTTAGATGTGAAGCAAGATGATTATATAGTATTTTCTAATAGTCAAAGTAATATGGACTTTAACAAGAATACTATGTATCATCCCCACACCAAACAAATTAATTTCAAGTATCATTAATTGAGATTTGTGATTGAGGAACAATGATTATAGTTGAACAAGATTTACACAGATAAGAACAGTATTGATGCATTAACAAAGGTGATTCCCAAGAGCAAGTATGATCTTTGTAGTAAGCTCATCAAGATGACTCTTAAATAATCATTAAGGTTATTTGAGTATCCTCCAAAATGGGCTAGAGGGGGAGAATGTTGAGTGTTTAGTCATATTTAGAGGCAAAAGTGAGTTTTGATGATCTTAGATATTCTCATAGATCATTAGAATAATGAACGAGTAAAGTCAAGATGGATAACAGTTGATTTGAAGTCATTCTTAAAAGACACAACCATATAGAGTACAATATGCCCCATTTCCTTAACTTACAAAGTCTTATGTGAAAGTTGTGTAAGAAACTGTGAACATGTATAAGATAGATGATGACCTACCTGGTCGTGTCAGATTAGACATGCTCGTACCCTTATCATAAGTGGCCATATGTGAAGACTATGTAGGTAACTACAATCATGTATGGGTGGATGACAAGAGTTGAAAACATATATGACTGTGTGGAAACACACATGCCCATGTCCTAGGCATACAGGATCATGTAAGTGGACCTATGCTTAACTAAGACTATGTATACTCGTTATTCCTCAAAATATGGTTAGTACATGGTCACCTATATGATCTTATAAGTGACTATGTCTAATTATGAAATCTTCTTTTTAGTATAGAAGGGAAAATGATGGAGTTCATCGACATGAGCAAAAAAACATTAAAGAAAAAAAGAAAGAGAGTGAGAAAAAAATAAGAAGCCTTTCTCATTCTATAAATGGTAGTTTTTAGCAGCAATTTGTCTTTTAAGTGTTTGTTTTAGCATTAGATTCAGAGGTTTATTGATTTGGGTAATTGACCTGTACTCAATACTGAAACTCTGTGGGATAACTTATAGTTGATTTATGTTATAGTTCTAAGAAAAGGTCAATAGATTGAAACCTTTAAACACTTGTAAGTTCCTATTTGAATTAGTGGAGTTGTTTTTTAGTTTAGCCCATTGTTTTTCCCTCTATGGAGTTTTTTTCTTTACATATATCTAGTGTTCAATTTATTTTCTTATCATAAATATTGTTTTTTTAAAGATTGGATCTCTTGAGACTAGTTGACTGTTGTTGAATGATGTGATGCGAGTTGTGATTGGAATCCAATAAATTTACCATTGAAATAGAATGAATTCGAGAAGATTCAATATTTAATTAGGTATTTGCAACAATATGGTGTATTTCTTCAAGCCTTAATAATTCAACAAAACTTGTTTGATCCCTAACTTCAACTAGACTTGGCCTAGGTAACGAGATATCACTGTTTCTCGGGTTTCCATAACTAAGATATTATCATTAAAAGGATTAAGAAAGTCTTATATAATCTTCACATATGGCTGCACTTATTCCATAGGAATATAAATGTTACTCAAAGATGTGAATTGCAATTTTTCAAATAAATAATTATCATAGTTCAAGTAAAAAACATACTTACAATACTAGAAGTATAAGATTGAGACCATATTAAAGGCCGATGACTTGTAGATAAGAGATTAAAATTGAATTAATCTCTAGAAAAATATCAACTAATATTCCACGAGCAGCCATATCTTCGCCTCTATATCATCCAAGAGTATAGTTTTTACCAATACTAGTCTATTCATATGTCATTAATCTCCTATAATATCCATCCAAAACATTTTACACAGGAAAAAAAGTAACAAAGATGTATAATAACATGTTGATTTATATCTCCTCTACATAAGGCAAAGAAGGTTACAAAAATAACCAAATCACATGAAAAAGCAATTAGAATGAGAACTATTTTAAAGCTTATGCATTATTATATTAGAAAAAATTCACATTCATAAGATTTAGGTCAAGAAACCTGCATTTAATTATGGTTTAACAAGATCAATCTTTTTATTCCTCACTAAAATTTAACACAGTCAAACTTAACCCTACTAGTTAATACGTTCCTTAAAAAAAACTATTTAGGTTGTCTTTTAACAAGCTCAGCATGAATATACCAAAGCTTGTCTCAACTTATTTACAATTATAGGCCCACGGTCAAACATAATCTATATTTCCTTATGATGGCTTTACTAAAGAATATGTAATCATAATATATGTAAAAATATAAACTTTAAATCTATAATTCTCAAGATTTTAGAATCTAATAATTTTCAGAAATTAAATAACTTACCTTTATCCATGTCGAAGATATAAGAATCCTTTCAAATTTTAATTAAGATAAATTTATGTTAAATCAAGATTTTGATTGTTTTTCCCTTTTAACCTTTTCTTTCTTTCGAAGAGCTTCTTATGGAATAAAATCGAACTTAAATAGGTAGAGAGAGAGAAAGTTATTAAAACTTAAATGACATCTTTTTAAACTAATTTTCTTTTATTTCACATTGTATCAACATAAAATTAAAAACAAATATTTTATTTAATAGTTATCTCCTTTTAAGTGACTAATTGTATTTAAAAATGTACATATTTAAATCATAAAAATATGGGACACTTAATAACATTATCTTATTATCTTCTATTTAGCTTATATAACATAATCATGGTTTAATAATATAACATAATATGCATATAACAAAAGTTAAATACTCTTTGTTTTCATCGCAACATTTATCATCATTAAGTAAAAAAAAAGATAGAGAGGACCATAACTGTTATACATCCTTTAATATGACATACTCACTTTTATGTATCATAAAGCTAGTTTAAAACATAATATGTTCTATAATGAGATATATCTTAACAATTCAATAATATTGTCTTTGTCAAAGATAAATGTTGTAAAAAGTCACATAATCATTCATGTATAAATACTAACAATAAACAATAAATAACACGACACTTAAATATTAGAAATAATATATGATCAAGCTCAAAGTCTCAAATACATAAGATGTATAAAAAATAATATGTTTGTTTAATCAAGGAACTTAGTAATGTGTATTCTTTTGATATGTTCTTTAAATATATTTGGCAGTAATGGTTTTGTTAACGGATAAAATTCCTGAACTTCTTCTTTAATGTAAAATATTTTATTTACATATTTTAGCACTCATTGAATACTTTTTTTTGAAAAGAAGACTATTGCGACATTATCATAAAAAATTTCAATGGCTTGGCAATATTGTTGACAATTTCAAGTTTATAAGTAAAATTTCATAACCACAAACCATGAACGATGGCCTTAAAAACACACTATAAATTCAACATCTAAGGTGGACATAACAATGACATACTACTTTATACTCTTTCATAAAATTGTTCTTCCAGTTAAAAGGAACAAATAGCTAAATATGGATTTTATTATGCTCGCACATCCGATATAGTCTAATTCTGAGTACCTAATTACCTCAAGATAATTAAATCTCGTATAAGTGATCATATGATCCTTTGTTCTTGCAAATATCTTAATGCTTTCTTTACAACTTTCCAATGTTCAATTATAGGATTACTTTGATATCTGCTCAGCATTCCAATAGCAAAAGTAATGTCTGATCTAGTGCAAGTCTGAGCATACATTAAACTCCCAACAATAATAAAGAATAGTTTTTATTCTTTTACATTCCAATTCATTTTTTGGGCATTGTTCAAGACTAAATTTTTCTACCTTTTGAATTGGAAAAACACTTACAGAACACTTTTCCATTTTGTATCTCTCTAAAATTTTATTCATACATACTTTTTGA
This sequence comes from Erythroxylum baracoense, assembly GCA_025629805.1. Taxonomy (NCBI): domain Eukaryota; kingdom Viridiplantae; phylum Streptophyta; class Magnoliopsida; order Malpighiales; family Erythroxylaceae; genus Erythroxylum; species Erythroxylum baracoense. The sequence goes on along the minus strand of JAOTAY010000190.1, from coordinate 32,745,200 downwards.
GATAACCCTAAAATTTTTCGTGATCTGTCATAAAATATTTCAATTCATATCATATAAGATGCCTTAGCCATATGTTTCATTTCAAAATTTTTAGGGAGAAACTTCTTGATATCATGTAATAAACTAACATCATTAGTAACAATCAAGATATCATCAATATATAGGACTAGAAACATAAATTTGTTATTACTAACCTTTAGGTATATACATTGATAAAAATTGTTTTCTTCAATCTAAAAGAAGTAATGTCATCATTAAACTTGTGATACCATTGTTGGGAGGCTTACTTAAGCCCTTATATTGACTTCTTAAGTTTACCTACCATATGTTTCTTTCCTTCAACTAAAAAGCCCTCAAATTGATCCATAAAGATTTCTTCCTCTAAATTCCCATTTAAAAAGGTGATTTTTATATCCATTTGACAGAGTTATAAATCACAATAAGATACCATTTCCATAATAAAATTCTAAATGAATCTTTTTTTATGAAATAAGAGAAAAGGTCTCATATAATCAATACCTTCCTTTTGAGTGAAACTTTTGACAACAAGTCTAGCTTTATATCATTCAATATTTCCATCAGAGTTATGTTTGATCTTAAAAACCTATTTACACTCTACTATCTTACAGCCTTCTAGCAAATTAATAAGATCCTAAACTTGATTGTCATACATAGTTATCAATTTTTCTTCCACGCCATCTTACCACTTATTAGAATTTTCATTTTCAATGGCTTGTGAAAATGTAATTCGATCTTTATTAGTTACTAAGTCACCTCCTATCTTTTATAAATAAACAATAAAATCATCATAAATAGTTGATCTCCTTGTTTTTGAGATCTTCCTAATGCTACTTCATGTGGCTTATTTATAAAAGGTTCATTAATAGTTATTTAGAGTTTGTTCTTGTATTTGTTGCTCTTGTAAGTTATCCAAAATTTCAACAACTCTAAGGATAAGTACTTGAGGAGAAGTTATAAAGAAGGAAACTTGTATTCTATCTTCATGAATTTTCACTTTACGTGATTTTAATCTCCCACTAGTTGCACCAGTTTTTATGAATCTATCATTTCTAGTTTCAAAAATCCTTATACTATAGTTAGGATAATAAAATCTATGCCTTTTAGATTATTTTGGATACCCAATGGAAAATCCATTTATTGTTTTTTAATTCAATTTCCTTTCATGTAGATTATAGATTCTTACTTTTGCCAAGCAACCCTAAACATGTAGGTGCTTTTAATTAGGTTTCTTTCCTATTTACAATTCAAAAGGTGTCTTAGGAACTGCTTTACTAGGAACCCTATTTAATAAATTCATAGAAGTTTTCAAAGCATACATCCATAATGATAAAGGTAAGGAACAATGATTCATCATACTCCTAACCATGTCCATTAAAGTACGACTATAGTTTTTGGCTAACCATTTTGTTATGGTGTACCTAGCATTGTGTATTAAGCACATATGTCACACTTTTTTAAAGGAATTTAACAAATGAACTAGGACATTGTTCAATTTCATTATATTTCCTATAGTACTCTCTATCCCTATTAGATTTGACATTTTTCACCTTTTTATCTAATTGTCTTTCTATGAGAAACATCTTTAAGGAATCTACTGATTGATATTTTTCATTCAATAAATAAATATAACCATAACACCAAATAAGTCATCAATAAAAGTGATGAAAATTTTTCCTTCACTAAATATGGAACATCAAAAGGCCCACATATATCAGTGTGTATAATTTCAAGGAGTTGTGTGCTTCTTATGTCTTCTTTCTTAATTTTTTTGTATATTTTTCTTTAATACAATCTGCATAAATCCCAAAACTAGTAATATCTAAAACTGGAATTATTTTATTCTTTACTAATATGACCATTTTATCTTTGAATATATGACCCAAATGTCTATGTCATAATAAAGTTAAAGTTTCATTTACAAAACCTTGTTTAGTACTAACATTATAATGCAAGGGCAATAAATTTTCAATAAAAAGATTATCAAGCTTTAATTTATATAATACATCATATAAAACATCATAACCAATAAGATAAATATGTTTTAACAAACTAAAACATCCATTACCAAATTTAAACAAGTATCTAACAATATCAATTTTTGACCAAGAAACTAGGATTTGAGAAATAGTAGGAACACAAAGAGTTTGGAAAAGGTTTAAATGATGTCTATTGTCTAAAACCAAATGGTAGGTTCCAATAGCTTTAATTAGAGCTTTGACTTGGTCCTATAGAGACATACTTTTCATTTTGATTTATAGTTTAGGTCTTAAGGAATCTCCGCATTGTATAAGAAACATAAGTGGTACATCCAAAATCAATCCACCAATTATTATGAGAAAATTTTGCTAATTTTGATTTGAAATATACTAAAGTACTAGGCTTACCTTTCTTTTCAAACCATGACTACTTTTTAGGCAATCTTTTTGATAGTGTCCAATTTTCTTAAAGAAATGGCATCTATCATTCTTCGGTTCCTTCTCACTGATTGAAGTTGGCGAAACATTAACATTATATAGTACATTCTTTCCCTTTCCTTTATCCTTTTTGAACTTCTTTCTAACTCCTTAACGAATCACAAAATTAATCAGGGGAACTCTTTATTTTTGAAGCTTTGCTTCCTTTTGAATAACCATAATGTGCAATTCAATCACATTCCATTTTTCCTTTATAGTATTGTAACTCATTCGGAATGGACTATATTCAAAATGCAAGGAGTTAACAATAAACTGCATAAGGAAACTTTCACTCACTTCCATTTCCATATATCTTAATACTTTTGTTTTATTTATAATTTTAGTGATATGTTCATACATAGTACGAGAACCATCAAACTTTATAATGGTTAGCCAACTATTAAAGTCTCAAAAAGTGACTTGTTAGTAGAGTCCAACAGAGAAATATTTTCAAGAAATTTAAGATATTACTTAACACTTTTAGTTTTTTTAGATTATAGGCCTTAATTTTGTTAGCCATAATCATTTGTATAAACATTAAGCTTAATCTATTTGATCTTTCCAAAAGTTCATGGAAAGATTTTTCTTCAGCACTACTAGTATCAGTAAGAGTAGTGGGTTTATTGGTTTAGAGTGCCAAGTCAAGAATTAGGATTCCTGGGTTGAACTAAACTTGTTTACACCATTCAAACATATTAAACTTCATAATAGACTAAGCTTGTAAGTGAATAGTCATAGAATTAGAAGCTACAAAACATATTAAATGCTCATTCATTAATGATTTAAGTTATAATTTAAATACATAGATAGAATCAAGTAATGATCATATTAACAATATGTGTATATTGTAGTTCTCCTTTGGGCGAAAAAAATACAACAACAATAAAGTAACACCCAATAAAAATCCCGCTAACACGTGGGGTCTGAGGAGATTATGATAAGTGCTTAATTGTTATTACATTTAATCCATAACACTTAGTGATTAATGCTTTCAAATGCTTAAGACACTCACTTTAGTTCATATTTGATTTTAGGTACAATTTGGAAGCATAATAGCTAAAATGATCCGAAAGCATACTCGTTGAGCCATCTTCTTGAGATTCACACTCAATCGGCTTCATGGCGTAAGAAGGAGAAAGATTATAATGAAGAGGAGATAAGAAAATACCAAAAGGAATGAAGACATACAAGGTCATGGCCATGAAATGTGTCTCAAGGCCATGAAAAATTAGTCTTAGTCCTGAAACCTATTTTATGCCCAAGAAACCATAGTTTATGGCTGTGAGCCTCCTATGGAGGCTATTCACGGTCATGACACGACAAGTCATGCCAATGAATTTTTACCAGCTTAGCCAAAAACCTAACTTTTCTTATAAATAATGGAAGAAACGATTCAGACTTGATTTCCTAGGTTTCAGGAATAGAAGAGATGATCGAGAGCTAATCTTAGATACCCATCAAGAATATGGAAGATTAAACTTTTAAATACTAGTTCGAAGGTGAAAGTGACGCTCGAGTCACGGTTAAGCACATCCTTTCATTGTTTAATGTTGAACATCTCTTTATGGATTGTTTATGTTATCCTATGTTTATAGATTTGGGCTTTCCTGTATGAATGATCATTATCTCGTTATTGTAGGTTGTTTATGTATAAACCTAGTACTAGAATCATTAATACAATTTGTAATTGTTGTGTTGAAATTCCTTTGTGGCAACTAATGGTTTCAAATTATTAAGTATAACATAATCTAGGTTAAATGACCTGAGCGCATATGGTTGTTGCCTTGATTGATCCATTTTCTATTTCATAATGTGGCTGCCCAATTAAATCTAGAGAGCATGTTCTAAGTTATTCAATAACTAGGTTTAATTAACGAGCTTATCTTGATTAAACACGATTTAAGGGAAAATTGGGATTAACAGATCTTGTTGTTAGTCTACAATTAATAGTCTTAAGAGAGATGTGAAAACATTATAACAATGAAATGTGTTTAATCATGTGTAAGTCGAGATTGATCCGAGAATCAGGTTTTATACATATTCATCACCCTTATCATATATACTGTTTTTGATAAGTTTTATTTTTATTTTTTTTTCTCAACTACATCAACTCAAAACCCCTTGTTATTTCCCTTGCATCGATTATTTTCATTACAAGAATTAACTAAACATTCCCTATGGTTACAATCTTGACTCACCAAAACTACAAATTTTTAAAGTGCAGAGTTTGCTAAATTTTACAGTGCACGCAACACATTGTCAAATTTTGGCACCGTTGTTAGGGAGTATGATGTTTTAACTTTTGTTTTTGATTTTAGTTGGTATTTTGTGTATATATTTGTTTATAATCATTTCTTTTAGTTATTTGTTAATCTTTAAACAATTGTTATTATTGGTGTATGGTAGTTACCAGATCTCTTCACAGAGAACCTGTGCAATTTGATCTAGAGATCGAAAGGACATTTCGAAGGTTGCGAAGGGAAATAAGAACAACTGCAGAAGTAGAATCAGAACTTGAATCCAAAGAAACGATGGCAAACCCAAGAACACTAAGGAAGTTAACTACACCAGGCTTAACCTAGGGGCCTTTATGCATTATATTTCCTAATTTTGCTAAGCATATTAACTTTAAACTTAAGTTTGGATTAATACATTTTTTTCCTAATTTTCATGGTCTTGTAGGTGAGGATGTTCATAAGCATCTCAAGAAACTTATTGTGGTATGTCTGTATGAAGCCCCATGGGGTCATAGACAAGCAAATCATATTGAGAGCTTTCATGTTCTCACTAAAATATGCTCTAAAGGATTGGTTGTTTAATCTATCTGCTAAAAGTATGATTATATGGATAGAGATGAAGAGGCTATTTTTAGAAAAATATTTTCCAACATCAAAGATAGCGAGTATACGGAAGGAGATCTATGGTATAAAGCAATATAACAAAGAGTCCCTATACGAGTATTGGGAGCACTTTAAGAAGTTGTGTGCCAGCTATCCCTATCATAAAGTACCTAAACAACTCATTATCTAGTATTTCTATGAGGGATTGTTACCTATAAAGAGGATTTTGGTCGATGCAGCGAGCGATGGAGCATTATGTGAAAAGACTCCAATGGAGGCTCGTATTTTAATTGAGCACATAGCCGCTAATACTTAACAATTTGGCACTCGCAATGATTTTCATCGTGTAAATGAGGTAAGTACTTCATCCATCGAATATCATTCAGATGAGTTAATGTCTTTTATAAGAAAACTTGCAGTCGGACAGGCAAATATAAAGACATATGGAATGTGTGCAAGCACAAGCCATCTGACTAATGAGTGCCCGACATTGCAAGAGGAAAGTATGGTATACGTTAATGCTACAGGAGGGAATTTTCCTAACCAATTCAACCTGGACTCCCAGATGTACAACCCAGGCTAGAGGGATCATCCCCACTTGAATTATGGGTGAAATAGGCAACAAAATTACTTCTAGAATAGGCCACAAGAATCATAACAATTTCAAACCAGGCCATAAGCCTCTTCTTTTAGTTCAAGTACATCTCTTGACAACTTTCTCAAGACTTTTATTGCTAACAATATTCAATTTCAACAAGGTATACAACAGCAGCTTCAATAGGGTATACAGCAGCTTCAACAAAATGTATAACAATTTTAGCAAGAGACAAAATCAAGCATACAAAATGCGGAACACCAAATAGGTCAAATGGTAGTGAGGATCAATTGTCTAGAGCCACAAAGTGGAGGACAACTGTCATCACAACCAGATACAAATACGAAGAATTTTAGTGCAATCACTTTAAGGAGTGGTAGGAAGCTTGAGGACCTAAAAAAATTACTCAAAGGATGGCTAATGAAGAAGATATTGAGAGGGAGCTCGAAGAAGAAAACGATATTCCATCAAGCCTAAAGGTAAATGATAAATTCCCAATTGTTGAAAAGACTAACCCTCTACCTTTTCCTAGCAAGTTGGCAAACTTAAATAAAGAGGATAAGGATAAAGAGATCTGGCAGACCTTTCAAAAGGTTAAAGTGAATATCCCACTGTTAGAAGCGATCAAGCAAGTGTCAAGGTATGCAAAATTACTGAAGGAATTATATACAAATAAGGGAAAGTTAAGAGCTAATGAAAGGATTAGGATGAGTGAAATTGTTTCTACAATTCTCAAAAAGAAAATACCCCTTAAGTGTAACGACCCAGGTATGTTTACTATTCCTTGCAAAATTGGTAACATTAAGATTAAACAAGTCATGCTAGATTTAGGAGCATCAATTAATGTTATGCCTCATTCCATATATGATTCTTTAAATTTAGGTCCATTAAAAGAAAATAGTGTTACCATACAATTGGTTGATCATTCTAATGCTTACCCAGATGGGATGATTGAGGATGTGCTTATGCAGGTAAATAAGCTAATATTTCCTACTGACTTTTATGTGGTTAACATAAATGATGAAATTTCCTATAACCTAATACCTATCTTACTAGGGAGGTCATTTCTTAACACGACCCAAACTAAAATAGATGTTTACGAGGGTACCTTACGATGGAATTCAATGGGAAAGTTACTCGTTTCAATATTTTAGATGTTAATAAGCACTCTTATACTAAACATTGTTTTTGCAATTAATATGATTGACCTTTCAGTGTAGGAAGATTATCAGCAGAAATATACAAAACAAGAAGTGATTTCAACAAAAGAGAAGATCAAAGCTTTTAATATCTTGCCAAAAATATTTACCATTATTCAAAAAGTGCTTTTTTATTGTGCTAAATATAAATTATTTTTGCATAAATGTCACCATGATTAGGTCGATCCTCTTGTGATAACTATTTTTTTCCTTATGGTGCAGTAAAGATTAAAAGTTTAAAAATAGGGAAGACATTGCATGTAGGTGATCATCAACTTAAGCCCTATTTTGATGACGGTCAATTGGAAAATGCCAAAGTTGTGATTCCTGGGGATCAAAATTTTGTAACTTGATGAGAGCAACAGGGAGTCGAGCCAACGATAATAAGCAAAGGCGCTGTTTGAGAGGAAATCTAAGGGAAGTTGATTTCTTTTTATTTACATTTCCTCATTTATTATTGTTGTTAAATTCTCCATTTCTTATATTTGGTGTCACAATAAGGACAATGTAAGGTGTGGGGGTGGGGCCCTCAGTTTTTATGCATGTTTTTTAGCTTAATTGTTGTTTATGTGGCTTTTTAGATGTTTTCAAATTCAAGCAAACAAACAAACATTTTCTTTTTTTTATTGCTTTTAAGACTATATACAAATAATTAGAGTGTGAATTGACTAGAAAAATCTATGGAAACTTTACTGTGTACTTTTGCTCATGTGATTGGTTAATATGCAGTATCTTTAGAAGAGTAGTAACTAGCGGTGGACAAAAGCCAATGAGATTTTGAGCCTTATTAGACCAACACATCCATATCATTCTTATTGTCTTTTGTTTATGTGTAACCTTCATGATATGTAATTCGGACTTTGTTTTGATTTTCTATTCAAGACCACATTTTTATTACATGCATTAATATGAAAATGATATAGGCATTCTTTATTTCCATAAGTGATAGTTGTAGATTGCTTTGTGTTTTAGTGGGTAGTTTGGGTGTCTATTTAGTTGTTAATTTGATTATTTAGTATGTGTTTAGGTTAGAATTGTTCATGTTTGTTAAATATTTTTGGTTTACGTGTTTTATAGGTTAGAGCATGCGTTTGAGCTTCAATATTATGTATTTGAGGTGCCTTGATAAGTTTGCTACTATTTTAACATTCATTTTCAAGAATACAGGAGTTTTGGAGGGCACCCGGGTCATAATGCAGGTTACTCAAGGGGTCACGATTGTGTCATATAGACCATGATCATGGCCAACAGCGGGACAAATATGGGGACACTTCCAGACTCACGTTTTCAAAGGATTTTTTGGTCTTTTTAGACCCCAAAAAAACCATAGGTGACTAAAACACATACACATATTCAGCAGCCACCATTCAGAAGTTTATCAACTGTTCATGCAAAGTCATAAGCTTCTAGGTGCAAAAGATGGGAATCAGGACTGATAATCAAGAGCTTCAATCAAGCTTCCATTTTCTAGAATTTCAGATACAAAAGGGAAGAAAGCTACCATTGTATTGTTTTATTTTTGTTTCTTTCGGTATGTTTTATATTCTAGAGAATATTGATATGTTGAACTTGTTTCTATTATGAGTGGCCGAATTTATTGTAGAGATTACTTTTAAACTACTTGTTGAACTCCTACTTTTTTGTTTTGAATAAATGAATGATTTTGACAAATGTTGTGCTTAAACCTTACAATATATTGAGAAATTGAGTTGGGTAAATTATGTAGGACTATACAATGAGAGTTCCCACCCTATAGACTTGCATTTATCAAGTTAATTGATTAGTTAAAGAGAGATCTTGACTAATTACTTGATTACCCATAGGATAGCTTCATAACAAGTTAAATTGGTGGACTAATTTTGTAGATTGAGAGATTGTATAGTCAATTCCATTTAATTTGGCTAGGGGCATTTAATTACACCTTGAGAGAGGGTGATTGAAACATTAGGACATCTTAGGTGAGGCATAATTCAATCAACAAGGTAGGAGGGAGACAAGATAAAGAAAAAGTGATCTCTAATCTTTAATTTTGAAATCAAAGTTTCTGCACTTTTGTTACATTATTTGGACGTTGCTAGTTTGTTTAATTTAATTTATTTTTCATTTTTATTATTTGAATTTGAGTCTTAAACAAAGCACTACCTAAATTAAGTGGTTCCTAAACACAATCTATATGGGATAATATCCACTTTTTACTACAAATAACGACCCGTATACTTACGATTTTTAGCCTAAAATAAATAGTTTGTTTTTGCATTCAACAAGTTTATGGCACTATTGCCAGGGATTATTTTGTTTGATATCTTGTTTAGTTTGGGTGAATTTGATTTAAGAGTGTTTGATAGTCTTCCTTACGTATTTGCAGGTGCTTGAATACATGGAGCATGAGAAGGTCTAATGATCTTAGTGGAAAAGAGTTTTCAGACATTACAAGGCATGAAAGAGAGCTAAGAAGAGCTAGACTTCAAGACAAAACATAAAGGAATATGACAGAAGAAAGAGAGCAAGGAAGAGCCGTGAGGACATTGATAGACTTTATGAGGCTAGGTTTTAGCCCTCAAGGACTTGCAAGGCTTGCAGTTCAAACCAATAACTTTTAGATCAACCCGGCACTCCTCAGCATACTTAAGAGCAGTGTGCAGTTTTATGGGTTGTCAAACGAAGATCCCAATGCTCATCTTGCTAAATTCTTAAAGATCTGTGACACCTTCAGGTTTAATGGGATGTCTGATGATGTTGTGAGGTTAAGATTGTTTTCTTTAACCTTAAGGGACTAGGCAAAAGAATAGTATAACTCACTCAGTTTAGGGAAAATCACTACTTGGGAGTAGCTAGCTCAAGATTTCTTGGCTAAGTACTTCCCTTGAACAAGATAATAAGAATCATTAAGGAGATCACAAACTTTCAACAAAGTGATGGGGAGTCGTTATATGAAGTCTGGGAGAGATTTAAGGAATTACAAAGGAGTTGCCACCATCACAACCTTTCGAGGGAGTTCCTTTTGCAAACATTCTACAATGGTGTGAATTAGAGCACAAGGAGAACCATAGATGCAGCTTTAAAAGGGTTTTTGATGAGGAAAACTATTGGTGCAGCTCATGACGTGTTGGAAGAGTTGGCAAGCAACAACTACATTGGTCAAATGAAAGGAGTAGACAGGGGTCTAAGGAGCAAAAAGGGATGATTCTAGTTAACTTGGTGATAGCCTTACAAGCACATATTACCGCCCTCACCAAACAGTTGAGTTACATGCAAGGAACTTCTTCATCCACAGTCAAGGCCATTCAGTTACAATGTGAGTTATATGAGTAGGGCAACTATGGCATAGCTGAATGTTTCTTGTTAGGAGCCAGTGGTACAAAACAAGTAAATTACTTGGGCCAAATGCAAAGAGGTAACAATTTATACTCTAATACTTACAATCCTGAGTGAAAAAACCACCTAAATTTTTTATGGAATACTAGCAATGTAGGTGGCCAAGTGAGAACACAAGGACATCCCAGATTTCAACAAGCAACTTGGGTCTTTGGAGAGCAAAATGGATAAGTTAATGGATGTATTAGGTTCAAAATTCTTAAGCCAGGAGGAAGGTTAAAGAAGATAAGAAGAGATTCATAAGAGAATTGAGGCAAAGTTTGACCATATTGCAAAGAACCACGCTTCGTCCACCACAACTTGGAGGTACAGGTAGGTCAACTTGCTAATGATTTGTCTTCTAGGAATGCAGGAAGCTTACCAAGTAATACTGAGGCCAATCCGAATGAACAATTCACGGCGATCACACTTAGGAGTGGCAAGCAATTGAAGGAGTCAAGTGTGCAAAAGGATAGCCAACAAAGGAGAAAGGTAAAGGCAAAGAGATAGAAGAAGAGATGGTATAAGAGAAAGAAGAAGAGAAGCCATATATGCCACCACCACCCTGCAAGCCCGAGATTCCATATCCGCAAAGGGCGAGAAAACATCAAGTAGACACTCAATTCTCCAAATTCTTGGAGAAGTTGAAGAAGTTTTAGTTTAATTTGTCTTTGGTGGAGGCATTGGAATGTATGCGAAGTTGCTCAAGGACATATTGACGCACAAATGCACTTAGGAAGATAATCAGACATTCACCTTGATGGAGAACTGTAGTTCGATCATCATAAGCACAATGCCTTCAAAACTACAAGACCCAGGGAGTTTTACTATTCCATGTGTTGTTGGTAATTTTGAATTTTCTAAATACTTATGTGATTTAGACACAAGTATTAACTTGATGCCTTTGTCTATTTTCAGGAAATTGGGGCTAGGAGACGTCAAGCCAACATCTATGCTTATCCAACTTATAGATTAATCCATCAAGAGGCCATTTGGGGTAATAGAAGATTTTTTGGTAGAAGTGGCTAAATTTATAATTCCTGTTGATTTTGTTGTGTTAGATTTTCAAGAAGATAGGAATTGTCAACTGATTTTAGGTATGCCCTTTATGAATACCGATAGGGCATTAGTTGATGTGCATGAAGGAAACTTGTTTTGAGAATTAATGATGAGCAGGTTGAATTCAATCTTTGAAGAAGCCGGTGAATGGAAGTGCATGTATAAAGATTGATGTTGTGGATGAATGTGTGAAGGAAGTTGAGGAAGTTGTTGAAGTGTATGGGCATGAGAGTGTGAGTGAAGAGGAATTATGTGAGGGGCGTGAATAAAAGAAATTAGAGAGAACAGATGCACCCACACCACCCTTCATTATAAAGCCACCCACTGTAGAACTAAAACCCTTACCTTCCCACCTGAGATATACATTCCTAAGTAAGGACCACACCCTACCCATCATCATTTCCAACCAATTTGATTTGGAATAAGAAGAGAAAGTGGTAGAGACCATTAAGAAGAGGATGAGCGCCATGGGGTGGCAAATTTTCTGTATGAGTGGGATTAGCCCCAATGTGGTGATGTATAGGATTAACCTTGAAGAAGGAGGCAAGACAGTGAGAAAAAGGCAAAGAAGGTTAAATCCAAACATGTAAGAGGTTATGAAGAAGGAAGTGGTGAAGCTTTTAGATGCAGGTATTATGTACCCAATTTTAGATAGCAAGTGCGTGAGTTTGGTGCAATGTGTGCCTAAAGGGAGGCATGATAGTGATGGAGAATGAAAAAGGTGAAAAGATTTCCACTACGACCATTACAGGTTGGAAACTATGCATTGACTATAGGAAGCTCAATTTGGCCACCAAGAAAGACCATTTCCTATTACCTTTTATGGACCAAATGATTGAGAGGATGGCTGGCCATGCTTTTTAATGTTTTCTTGATGGATATTCTGTTGGAGTTATGTAAATATAGTACCCTGGAAAGCAAGTGTATTTACATGTAACTTTATCTTTTTCAGTTACAGTTTTGTAATGCAAAAATTTATTATTAATAAAACAAAAAAGTTTGGTTTTATTTGTGTGCGTGTTATATATCTGGTCAAAAGGTACCAAGATTCTTTTGTAAATAATATACATAAACATAGAGATGTATGGGAAACATGTATATTATTAGAATCTAAATTAATTGATTCACAGTTGAATAACCAAGTTGGTCGCTTGATTATGGTTTTAGACTGTAGTGTTGCGATTTATCTCCATATAAGTAAAGGAGTTTACTTCAAGGGAATGATAAGTTTCATATCATGATAGTAATTGACTATCGATAATGACATAATTAAATGAATATAGAATCACGTATGTTTCAATGAATAAAGTAGGTCGTTGCTTTAATCATAAAACATACATTTTAGCATTTGCTTAGTATAGACCACAATCTTGATGAGCAGTGAACTCATTTTTGTTTCATTATAATCCTTGATATGATCAGAATGGATTTTTATAGAGTATTAATCCAGTGTCTGCATGATGGAATTATTAATTGAAACATGTATCAGTGAACATTCAATCAAATAAAGAGTTTATAATGATATCATCACTTCTAGATGTTTTATGGAAATTGGTGATTAAACTGGCACCAGGAGTTTGATGGACTAGCTACTCACCAAGTCTTAACACTAAGATGAGATCTTGTGTGTTAATCACCATATAGAGCAAAATGGGAGATCTCGATGGAAAAACCAATATAAGGGTAAAATGGTAATTTTATCTTTGTTATGCGGATGGCTATAATAGGGTTTGCAATTGGACATCTTATTTGAAATATGTGTTCTCAGAATATTTAATAATTCAAGAGTTCAACTAATTGTTTTTAGTGGAATGACATTTTGTTAATAAGCTATAATTAATTCTAATGAGATTAAATTAATTCTGGGCTTATTCGAGCTTGAATTATCTAAGTCCAATAAGATTCCCTACTTGGCTTCAAGGAAGGTTATCAGACAAAGTAAGAAATATAAATGGAGGTTTTAAACCCCATAATTGAATGTTGGGCTTGCACTAATTAATGGTTAATTAGAAGCCCAAATGAACAATTGGAAATGGGCTAGACTTTGGTGTAACTTGATTAATTATATTAATTTAATTAAAACAAAATTCTTAAAGAAATGGAAGGTGCAATTTCGGTTTTATTAGGGCTGAATGTACAGCTGCACATTTAGCATTTAATTGCTAAATAATGATGGTATTTGTCATGCTTTATCATCATTAAATGGAGTAATGATCTTACCATGAAATGGTTTAATGGTTGTCTTTCAATGATGGCATGTAATGTAACCTTTTAGCAATCTTTTGATTAAAGATGAAAGATGTGCATTTGATGGATCATCTTCCTTCTTTCATCATTAAAACCCAAATTGATATGTCATTTTAGGTTATTGGTCTTTTAATATAGTCATCTTAAAACAAATGAGAAGAGTCTCATTTAATGGCTTCATTATGTTTAGATTAAAGAATGAAGTGATGCATTGAATGCTTTTTACTTTCTTTCTTTTCATGCATAACCGAAATTGACAAGGTGTAAGATAGGTGTTCTTGCATTTTTTGGACTCTCTCTCCTTTCTTGCAAGTGTTGTTTGAAATTTGCATGAGTGGTGTCTCATCTTTGTTATCTTTCTTCTAAGAAAAATCTCCTCCAAATATTTCTTCCCCTTTCCCACCAAAGGATCTTGTTAACTAAGTTGTCCAAGAAGAACAAGTGGTAGATCGGATTAGTTGAGGATACAACAACAAGGAGAGAATACATTGACAAAAGAAAGGACTCAAAAGCAAGGCTAAAGCTAGGAGAGGATAGCACAGCGAGGAGTTAAAGCTGTAGTAAAGGAGTCAGTAATATAATCTCCATCTTGTTCTTATGATAATTATTTTCCATATATCATATCATGTATGGCTTAGCATATTGATTTGGTTATCTTGCTTCTGCTGTGTTTTGATTTCTAAAAAAGTTTTGAAATCTACCATTTTAGCCTAATCTTGCATGCTTTATTTTCTGATCCAACACTATGTGTCAAGATCATGATAGATAAGAATCAAGTTACTGCATGACCGTTTATATAACATCCCATTATCCCATGATTAGGGTTAGAACCCTAACATACTATATATGAGAGTTTATTGAAAATTTAGAAGTGCATTTCATGCATTATATGGCATACCCATGCACGTGAATAATGTTGTCACTCATGAAAATAATTGTACATGTATTCATTGACATTTTTCAAGTATATGTGATTTTAATGTGATTAAAATGTGAATTATGGATTAATTGTCTTTAAAATTGAATTGGTGTGTATTAGAATTTATTGAGGTATGTAACAGCATTAACCCCAACTGAGGAAGACAAATGTGGATGGTTTGATGATTGGTTGAAATTGGAGATCAGAACAAGGCTAGCTATATCTAATTTGGGTAGTTTTACAGAACTACAAGCAACCTCAATCAGAATTTAGCAGTTGTTAAAAATTATTCAGGGAGAGAACAGACAGGAGTTTAGAGAGAAGAGGCAGGTTGAATCTCATAGACATGAGTTTAGAGAGAAGAGGCAGTTTGAATCTCAGGCTGATTCTAGCAAAAGCTTCAGTGAATGCCAAAATAGATCATCCTAATTCTAGACTAGATCGAGACAATCATGGTTTAGACCAAGAGGTGGATTTGTTCATACTGGTATAGGTAAAGGATCATTGCCAAGAAGCAGTTATAACAGATGCCTGATTGTGAACATTGTGGTAAGAAGTATAGTGGTCAGTGTTGGAGGTTATTGGGAGCTTCTTTCCATTATGGATTTATAGAGCATCAAATCAGAGATTTTCCTAAGACTTTAGGACCATAGTCCGTAATGAGAGGAGGAATAGTGACAGAGACAACTGTACAGTAGAATAAAGCTATCGGATTTATACATAGAGGTAGAGGTATAGGAAGAACTCATTCAGCAGGGCCTAGTTTCAGGACTGAGGTGCGAAGTAATCAGCCGTAGCCTCAGGCCAGGGTCTATGCCATTACCAAATAGGAGGCGTAGAACTCCCCAGATGTGGTAGCAGGTGTGTTGAATGTTTTTAATTTTGAAGCATTTGCATTGGTAGATCTAGGGTCTACAAATTCATTCATCGCACTGCATCTGGCATCTAGACAGAATTGTAAGGGATAAATGTTGAATCGTGATTTAGTGGTGGGTACTCTAGTAGGAAGTACTACAATAATTGGTGAGTTATGTAAGTGGTGCATAGTTCAGATTGATCAGGTAGAGTTAGAAGCTGATTTGATTGTATTGTAGTTAAAGAAAATAGATATTATTCTAAGCATGGACTGGCTCACTGCTCATAGGGCAGTGATGAACTGTTATACTAAGGAGGTAGTTTTTGAAACTACTAATCAGCCGAGAGTGGTGTTTCGAGGAGTTAGTCAAGCAGCGCCAGCCCGACTAATTTCATTCATGAGTGCTTTGGGATTAATCTGAGGTAGATGTGAGGCATATTTGGTCCACATAGTTAATACCCGAAACGAACTAATCATTTAGGATATTCCTATTGTTAAGGATTTCCTGGATGTGTTTTCTGCTAAACTACCATGTTTACCTCCAGAAAGAGAGATAGAGTTTACCATTGATCTTGTTCCAGGTACCATTCCTATATCAATTCCTCCATATAGGATGGCACTTGTGGAACTGAAGGAACTGAAGACCCAGTTATAATGTAGTAGCTCCACTACCATAAATTAGATACCGGAATACCTTGTGGATATTCCAGT
>JAOTAY010000190.1:32712687-32725336 GCA_025629805.1 Erythroxylum baracoense | reverse complement strand
GAATTTTATTTATAGCATAAAAATAAAACTTGTACTTCAAATTAAATTTGTATAAATATTCTAAACTATAAATAAAATTAAACCTTGAAATAAAAAACTTTTTATGTTACAAAAACGACAACCTTAAGCAAAATTAAACTCTAAAAAATCAAAACCTTAATAATAATTAAAAAATCAAAAAAATAGTTTTAAAAAAATCATTTTAGGGTCCACCCCGCCATTGTAAACGGCGGGGTGGACACGTTGGCACCACCCCGCCATCTACAATGACAGGTGGCCTCACCTCGCCATCCACAATGGCGGGGTAGTTACACGTCCTCTCACCCCGCCATCTACATTGACGGGATGTCCTATGCCCAACACTCCCACTTATTTTTAGCATATATAACGGTTTAAAATATAAAACCGTTACAAACCAAGAATTTAGCCGATATAAGATCCTGATAATACATTGTAATGTTATAATAGCTTTGCAGTTTCATTCATTTTCGGAAAGAAAAAAGAAAACGTTACATGGAATGCTCATAGAAATCCAATCATGTTTGCCACGTATCAAGGTCCCATATGATGCAATGGATAATAACAACTTAGAACAGACATAATGTAGAGACAAGAGCATGTTAATATCTAAAGCAAATTGCAACCAACAATCCACTTTTATTATAGAATCAACCATGATACAATTTCCCACAAACCCTACCCGTTAAATCTAACAAATTTAAGAACAAGTGCCACCTAAAACAGAATTAAGAATACCAAACTAACAACCCAGCAAGCGGATCAGATCCTCTCAATTTTAGCAGCCTTAACCACGGGATTTGCCTTTGCAATTGACTCCCTGCCCTTAGCCTTGAAATCAAAAGCACAGTTATGATCTTCAGGGTATCGATGAGTCCCGCAGAAGGTGCTCTCGCACTTGCACTTGAATCCCGTCAATCCAACCTTCTTTTTACAGACAAAACACCTATTAGCCAGTCTGGGTACAGCCTCTTTCGCAGACACCGTTAATATTGACGAAGACGACAATAGTGATGATGACGATGATGATGATGCTGATGATGACTCAGAGATAACCTCGGCCTTCGTCGAACCCACATCAAGGGCAGCTTCGTTAGGACCAGAGTTTAGAGTCATCTCCATCGCAGCCTTCGCCGACGCAGCCTGTTCCTCTTTGATACGGAAGTCACGATAACACTTTGAACACAGGTTCATGCTCGACGCCAACCCGAAGAAGCCGCAACCATTGGCGCAAGGAATTGGCTCAGATGGAGGTACGCTGGTGCCGTCGTTCTTCTCAGAGCCCATCTTCTTCTGCACCAAAAACTCCACTCAGGGTTTTAAAATTCTTCTCTTTCGTCTTTGGGGCTTGTTTGTTTAAGTTGTTACTTTTGAAATCACCAATAACCGAGTCAAGAGAAATATCGTACAATGCGTCTAAGGCGTTGAAAGCAATCAAAATATATAGAACCTAGGTCGGTCAAAGTTTTCGTACTCAAGACACGGATTGTAGTTAGAGCTTTACTAATTTACCCTCAATCTACTTACCTTATGTGGACGGAAATTGAGGGGTATTACTGTCAATTACTTTTTCATTCTTTCCCAGGTTGGAAAAGGAACACAATGACCCAAGGACTTGGGGAAAGATAAATACAGGTGCCACGAGGATTTTTCGTATGAAATGATTTCTTAATTGGGTTGCACCTCCTTATAGAAAAGGGTAGAATTGGCTTTTCAATCCGAGTAAACCAAATAAACAAAATTCCGTGTCCTTCTTGAAGAATCCAAAAACTTGGTTGCTTCCAGCTCATAGAATCCGTTCCCCAAGCACATTGTCTCACAATTAGCAATAACATCAATCGCTTAAATTTGGCCAAAGATTTTGGACCGTCCAAATCCAATTATTATTGATCACACCGCTCATAGTAATTACAACATTTAAATTCCCAAAAACGAAAAGCAAAGCATTTGAACAAAAACTCTATTTTCTTTATTCATTGTAAACATGAAGAAACCGAAAATGTTAACATGAATAAAATCTTAAAACTGCACCTGCTTTACCTAGATAGAATCAAATCCTTAAGAAAATAAACATATAAACTCGTCCGAATACCATACCTGGGTTTAATCCGACAGCAATTGAAACTTCTGGAACGCTCTCGGGCTTTCCCTTTCTTTAGATGTGATTCTGGCCTTATCCACTGACTGATTCCCCTAATTACAAGAAGAAAAAGGAATTCAAGCTTGATTTGGAACGAGAAACACGATTCAGAACAGTATTCTAGGAAAAACGAAAACAGGGAAGAGAAGTCGTGTAAGGAGAAGGGTAAAGAAACCAATCGCTTTGTGAGGATTAAGGTTAACAAGGAATTAAACGGGGACTAGAACACTACAATTCCTCCTCTTGTTTTTATTTCCAAGGCAGCTCCCCGCCCCCGGTTTCTTTTTTATTTTTTTGCCCTTTAAATGTTACTTCCTCTTTAGTCTTTAGTTTATTGTCGGCAACAAGCAAGACCCGTCGCCGTGTCATACAACGCCAGATCATGGCTCTCAAACTGCGTCCTAATCACATCAGGAGCTCGTTCTTTTTTAATCGTGCGGTTAAATTTGTCGTAAGCTATATGGCAACTTCTAGTTGAACGTTGTGGCTATGTTTATGATGAGTGGGACAGTGAGGTCCATAATATTGGGTAGCTTTTTCTGACAAAAAAACTAGTAGCAGTCGTATGAGTTTGGTTTTCCATGCTGTTAATCCACGCTCAAGTTGTTGTGGTATGAAATACACTTGTGGAAGACAGTGAAATAAATCCGACAAATGTTCGGGGTCCCATGAAATTTACCGTCCAAATTGTTGCGTGACATGACAGAGCATAATAGCGCGTGGGTTTAGCCATCGTTAGCCGCCCATTGATGGGCCGCAAGTATAGAGACTATGGGACCAGTGGATGAATACTTGTGACGAAGAACCGCCGTATTAAACGGATTACAATGGAAAATCTTCCTTATCATTAACAAAAAAACACATAAAATGGAAATTTCGTTGTTAACGCTCTGATTGGGATGCAACACCTACGGTCCACATGATATTAATACTTTGAGCAAAACCTTCCCTTATCAGTTCAGTGTATAACTATTCAAATATGTAATTTATCTGTTTTATAGTATGATTTATAAGATCATGTTGCATTTATTTCATTTAATAATTCGTTATAATAAATTATGAAAAACAGTTTCAAGTTAAATATTAGTATGTTTTATGATAACTAGACAGAATTTAATATTCAATATTTATTTTAAAAATTAGAAAAAATCTTAAATTGTAACGAATTCAATAAAAATTGCATTTTTTAAACTTTCATATTACACACTCCAAAAATGAAAAAGAAAATACTTAAGAACAATAGTTCTAACAGGAAGACAGCTTCGAATATGATTGGTTTACGGTTAAGCATGCTAGAAAGTGGGAATCAAAATATATTGAATTACAACTAATAAAAGTTAGTCTTTCTTAAACGATTTCCTTTTTCCAGATTACTTATCTTTAAATCAAACTTTTGAATTGCCGGTTGCTTCAATATCTCATGTTATTTGTCTATTCCTTGCTTGCCATCCTAGCACGTTTTCTTTCAATAATTAAAAAATCAATAAAATAAACCATTAAAATATTTACCATTTAAGAGACGTGTCCTAAAAATTTTAAAAGTTAAAAAATTTAAATTAATTAAATTACAAAGAGATGATGTTTTTGCCTTTTTAAGCAATATTAAGACACTGGAAGTTAAATGACATGTTTGTAGCTTAAATCCATTATCAACGAAATAAGAATTCACCATATGAAGGAAAAAGCTATAAATTATCTATGACATTTTTAAAAAAGTCTAAATTAGTTACTGTCGACATTTAAAATATAATATTACATTTTAAAGTTCTTAGAATGGTGATGATAATACTCTAAATCTTAATTGAGTTAAATTTTTGATAATTTTTAATATATAAGTCATAAATTTAGTTTATATTATATCACAACTAAACAATTTGAACCTAGCAAATAGTTATATGCTCCCGAAAGAAAATTTTTAAAATATTTATTAAATATATAATTTTTACCTTGACTTTTAAAACAGGTTTAAAAATTATCCATTATTATTTTTATTACCAGTTTAAAAGTGTAATAAAATAATTACCATTTTAAAAGTGTAATAAGTATTATTTTAGCAACGTTAGAGTGAAAGTAATATAGTATTATTTTACTAGTGTAAATAATGACAAGAACTCAGATTTGTTTTTAAAAAATAAGATGAAAATCATATTTTTACTCCACATAAAAGTATCTAGCTTATATAATTGGGCTGAACCAGAGACCAAATAGGCCCAAGTAATCTTAATTGTTGGCATCAAATTTATCTTACTTACTTCGAGGCTTAAGTAATCTTTTACGTCTTTTTTGCTTTGTCTCCATTTTTGTTCTTTTTTCTTTTGGGAGTTTTGGTCAATTCCTCAAATGCGATTTTGAATTCGCTAGATTTACAAGCCTTCTAACCTTATTAGATCCTCCTTCTTCGGTACAAAAAGACGTGAGGAGGCATTTGGTTTATATGGTGCAATCTTAATAACAACGTAAATAAATATAATTAAAAATAAGAATAAATATAATTATTATAATTATAATATTGATTATGACGAAGTAATAATTATCATTAATACTGATAATGGTTGACTTGTTAAAAATTTTCATGATTAAAATTTTATTTTATATCAAATTTTAATATATTTTAATTAATTATATTTAATTGTTAAAAAAAGAAAAATATAATTAATTAGTTATATTTTCAGTAATTACATTTAATTGTTAAAAAAGAAAAAAAATATTTTTTAGTAGAATAATTTTCGCTCCTCTCGTCGAGAAGTATAAAATAATACTCAAAAATCAAATGCAAAAATATTATTCGTCTAATAATAATATATTAAAAAGCAGCTATTTTTTTTTTCTTACCCGTAACCTTCTCATGTCCATAAACAAATCTCTCTAGTAATTTTCAGTTTTTCACCGCCGTAAAATACGTGCATACGAGTTTTGAAGACTAATGCCCCATTATTTTCTAGTCCCTTGACAAATCACTCGACGTCTCATTTAACATATGAAATCATCCGTACCACACTTTTACTGTTGCAACCCATCTCATTGGTTCTATATGAGGACACGAGTTGATTAAATTATTCTTCCTTGTGCTATACTAGTTTAATCATTTTTAACGATAATAAAGACAGTTGTTTTTTTATATATAATAAGTGACAACTGCTACAAGTGATAGGAACTACAATTTTTTTACTGTTTCAAAAATTAGAGACAACAAATAGTAACGATCAAATAATTGACCACAACCACTAAATTATTTACTGTTTGAAACTTAACAAATAGGAACCAAGCAAATAACTTTTGTTGTATTTGATGCCTTGCTTAGTCCACCTTACTGAACGTTATAGAACTTCTAATTATTTTTAGATTCTTTCCTCATTTACACATTACAATACATATCTGACCATGTTAATATATGCATTACTTAACAAGACGGGAAAAGCTTGCATTTTTCTTTTCTTGATTGTATATATTATGATACCCCATCAATCGCACGTCATTCACCATCAAAATTTGATTGTCCTAATAAAAGAATCCTTTGTTAAGTTGCTGAATGGAAATGTTGAGAATCACAATAAGAATATTTAGGATTTGGTATTACAACCATTCCTAAGACCTTTAGGAAGCTCAATGGTATCAGAGCTACCAAGTTTTGGCCTGGATTTGCCCAAAGTCGCGAGCTCAAAACTCAAAAAATAATGTGAGAATGGAGCCATAGTTAAGTGCCCTGTGGACCCCATCGGCTAACGCAGGTTGAATCGAGGGCTATATTTAGGATTTGGTATTACAACCCTTCACAAGGCCTTTTGAGGGGCTCAGTAGGAGCATGGTAGTTGTATAAGTGATTTGTATGCTAACCCTTTACAAGGTGTTGATGTAAGGCCTGATATTCCTCATGAGTCTTTAAGAACAATAGAATGTCATCAATGTAGATTATTGCAATGTTGAGGATAGGCTCAAAAATTTTGATCATAGTTTGTTAAAGCAGTGATGGGGCGATTTTAAGTCTAAATGGCATAATAGTCCATTGGTATTATGCATTGGGAATGTAGAATGCAGTTTTGTATCTTTCAGTGCGGTGAACACCCAGTTGCCAAAATCCTGCTTTAAGATTAAACTTGGAAAAAATAACAGCTTCTTTGAGAAACATTGAGCCTCCCAAAAGGCCTTGTGAAGGGTTGTAATATCAAATTCTAAATATACCCCCACTCCAACCTGCGTCAGTAGATGGGGCCCACAGGGCAGTTAACTGCGGCTCCATTCCCACATTGTTTTTCTGGGATTTGAACTCGCGACGTTGGGCAAACCTAGGCCAAAACCTGATAGCTCTGATACCATTGAGCCCTCCAAAAGGCCTTGTGAATGATTGTAATATCAAATCCTAAATATCCTAAATATACCCCCTGCTCTAACCTGCATTAGCAGATGGGGCCCACTGGGCACTTAATTGCTGCTCCATTCTCACATTGTTTTTCTGGGATTCGAACTCACGATGTTGAGCAAACCCAGGCGTTATGTGGTGGCTCTGATACTACTGAGCCCCCTAAAAGGTCTTTTAAAGGGTTATAATACCAAATCCTAAATATTGGTATCAGAGCAGGTTATAATACCAACAGGCTAAAGTAGCTTTATTAATGGTGTAATGATTGTACTATTCTTTTCTAAAGTTGTAATGAGCATGTCTTTAGGGAGTTTTACTTTTATGCCCCTTGCTTCACCTATAAAAACAAGGCTTCTCCTTCATTGTAAGCAGGTTTTTAGTTAATTGAAGTAATATGAATATGAGTTTGAGTGTTTCTTATTCTCTCTAAGTTCTCCTTCTCTTGAAAGCTTAAGTCTTGAGTACATGTTACTATCTATCTTGGTACAAAGACAAGTATGCTCTACACTCGCCTCTTCTGAGGATCTTGTGTATCAGAAAGTCTAAGACAGTTTGTGACTGTACTTAAAACAATTCCGCTGTGAGATTAGAGTTTAACGGAGAAAGAGTATAGGTACTGTTGAGACTATTGTTTCAAAAGGGGAAAGAGAGTTGTGAAAGTGTGCGAGCTTTAGATCATCAGGGTTCATCCCTAGATGTGTGGCT
Source organism: Erythroxylum baracoense (assembly GCA_025629805.1). Lineage (NCBI taxonomy): Eukaryota > Viridiplantae > Streptophyta > Magnoliopsida > Malpighiales > Erythroxylaceae > Erythroxylum > Erythroxylum baracoense. The sequence continues at coordinate 32,718,116 of JAOTAY010000190.1, read as the reverse complement.
TTCGTAGGATTGATATCCTCATTCATTTTGAAAGGTAGACTTATAAAAAAAGTCAGCATTTTTCCAAAGAGGATATGGGTGAGTAAACTATGAATGTGATTCAGGACAGTATTCCAACAGTTTATCTCGAAGGGATACATACGGTGTAGGAACTTAAGAAAGTTCAAACACATTTTTGGTAACATTGTAACTCATTATAGACTAAGTGAGTAGGGAGAGAACTATAAGATATGGAAACACTATCTAACAACCCTGTTCATTTATCTTTAAGTTTGTCTATGTCTAGTTTATCTTCTAGTGTGAAGCATGTGTTGTCTAATAAAATAAAAAACCTAGTAGAAATTACCCATGTTCTTGTAGAAAACTGTGTTTGTGAGTCTTCTTTACCTTTGTTAAGTCTGTACAATATATATTCTCGTGATCGTTCTTGGATGAGATGTAGAGGTCCTAAAGTCAAGGAAATCATCTAGAGTTCCAGATTGGAATAATGTGGTCTCAAATCTACAACAGTAGAACAAAACATGTAGCTTAAAATACCAAAAGTGATGATCTCTCTTTGGAGAGAGCATAACCATACATATCTTCATGTAGGGGCTATACACCTTTTTATCACACTTCATAGAAGAAAGGGAATACCCGCTACAGCTAGGATATCTCTGCTAGACACTGCCTACACAACGTAACAAAATGTCCTTATTGGTACTTTGCTGACTATTCTCAACAATGGAAGTGTTATACTATCGATAGCACCTGATTTCAACATTAGGTTGGATGATCCCACTGTATCTGAACAACTGTAAGTTCAGATCCAGATCACTGGAGCAAATCAAGATCCTACAGCCATCATGGCTACTCTACATCATTAGATGATCTATCGTCTGCAGAATCATACTTTGGACCTCATTTTTTCAAACTCTACTTCAGATACTCTTTACATGGTTGCTGATCGTTCTAATGATCAGATTACTATTCTCCAGATCCTGAAGCAACTACCAGTAATGGAGGTTGAAAAGTTGATGCCTACTAAATGGATTACCAATTACCAAAAGGTGTTCTATGCACCTCATCGACACTCTTTTCATACAACAACTCCTCTGATTTTGAAGACATTAAATGATGGAACGGTAAAGTCCATCTATGCAAAGCCCAATGAAGATCCAACTGGAACTTCTACCTCTGGGGCTGTTTCCTGATTCAACCCGTATTTTCACATACGAAAGGTTAATCTGGTCCTCTAATTCATTATTTCAAATCTAACGGAGATCTAGTTTATATTAGCCATCATCATGGACATTTTGTATAGGATGTTGACCCATCTATGTGCAAACCTGATTATGAAGTCTACCCCAACACTGAGTCAGATAGTGACGATGATGATGATAGGTATGCCAGACGACGAAAAAGAAAGAAGAAAAATCTAAATCTCGTTACGAAGGTATACAATAATATCATCCACACAAGGATGATTCCAGCAAATCTATTGGTCTAACTATTGAAAGATCCAGATCTAGATCTCTTCGTGAGATGTTGAAATCCAATTCTTGTCAAACAAAGCCAGCAGTTCCTGTTATGACTCCTACTCCTATTCTGTGCATGATGGTAGTGCCATATGAGGAAGACTTTCCTCCTTTACACAGGAGTATCAATGAATCAACGAGGGTTATCTTAAGCCTATATATCCGAGCTTCAGGAATAACTTCACAAGGTACACTTGTCTCTAATCCTTCAGATGAAGTTTTTAGTTGGTAGACATCGAATGCAATAACATAAAACAAAGTTCTTAGAATAGTTGATTCCAACCTGGACGGAATCAGTCAACAAACACATGCTACTCATCACAAAGTTGACACCGTGTCTAAGCAGATCCAACAAATGTATCAATCATACAAAGCTCAGATCAAACAACTTGATGCTGAACTTTGACACTACATCGCTACACATTATCTTCGACCTGATTTCAACGTCAAAGTTAGATAAATCGAGAAGATATAAGGAATTGTGTGACAAATGGAAGCTGATATGCAAAATGCATAGTCTAAAGTTGTATATGGCTCATCCTCTTCAGTATTTCCAACTACACAGCCAGTTTACACTTCTCCTTTGCATAAGAAGTATCCAGAAGAAACTGACTATTCAAAGGTATTCAAGTTCAATTATCCTTTGATTAGACAGTATATACATCCTCTGGCAGCTCAAGCAAAACCTAAAAGGCTAAAATCTAAACCAAAGCTTTAAAAAGTTCCTGAGCCATCACCTTCATACACAAAATTTGAACCAGTTAACTAGTGCGGTAAACCATTACAGATCCATACTCCTCCTACTTCTCTACCGAAGTTACAACCTTTCACTTCTACTAGGAAGGATAAAGCGCCTCTAACAGAGTTCATAGCAACTCTTACACCTACACATGCTGCAGAAGATTCATTTTCTCAAACAGATAAGTCATAAGCTTGTTCTAAAGTTTTTGCACCAATCTTTAAAGTCTCTACAACAATTTCTGAGTCATCAACTAAACAAATCTTTGAACCGTCCTCTAATTCCTCAGCCTAACTAGCTTATCTATCAGACTTAACACAAGTTCTGATGACTATGCCTGAACCAATTGAAGTTGAACCTGAAATAAGTGAAGCAGAATCCACAAGCACTGAGCCTTTTAGACCTAAACCAGCATCAAAAGTTGAGCCAGTTGCACAAGCTACTTCGCAGACCAAGCTTTCTTTAAGACCTTGGTTTACTTTTGATGATCTTCCACCAAAGAAATGCAGAGATCGACTGCACGAATTCGGTGCATAGATAGATCTACAAATGAACAGACCTAATAATCCTTTACCAGATATTTTGTTTAAATTTACTTCTCGTTTCACCATTACTTTGCGAGAATGGTGGCAAAGTATAAGTGAATATCAACGACTTCAGTATATCCAAGTCACTATAGCTGGAGCTCTTCTTGGAATAATTCATAAGGAATTCATTGGTGACTTTCAGCTTACAAATAAACAGATCCGTTAGGAGTATTTTGCAATGAAATGATATTCACTTGACAAGCGCGATATCCAGAAGCATTTCAAACGTATGACGGAAAGGTATTATCTTTTGAATGGATGGAATGATGTTAATCTTCGATATACTTTTATCTCATCCCTTCCAGATTAACTACAACCGGAGTTACAAAAGACCATATTTTCTTTACAAAGAGATATGGCTAATATATCTCTTGGAGAAATCTACCAGCTTGCTCTAGCTTCTCTTGATAAGTTGTGTGACCAACATACCTTATTCAAGAATATCATTAAAGGTGGTCTAACTCTTAGACAGGCCTGCAAGAAGCCTTCTCTTCAGATTAAGTGCAAAGATCAGAAGAATTGTGATTATAGTAATAAGAAGAAAGATTACTACAGACAAGCCTATCATAGAAGAAAGTTTCGCATACAAATGAAAAGCTACAAGCCTTTAAGGAAAACATTGTTGAGTCAAGGAGACTTCACTCCTTCTATTGATTTTGATGAAAGTCAAATAATAATAATAATAATAATAGAAAAGTGTGTGAACTGTTTTGATGAATTTGTTAAGTATGCATATAAATGTAAGAGGCACAAATCATCAAGTCATCAGACGAAGCGACGTCATCAGACGAAGCGAAGTCATCAGACAAAGCAAAGTCATCAGACGAAACGAAGTCATTAGACGAAGCAAAGTCATCAGACGAAGCTAAGACATCAGACGAAGCAAAGACATAAGACGAATTATACAAAACAAATCAAAACGTCATAATTAAAGAACAACTTACAACTATAGTTAGTTAATTAGTTGGACTTGGTTATAGGACTCAACTAATAACTATTCTCTAAAGATTCTACAAGCAGTTTTCAAGAAAACCATTGGAGATTTAGACTATAAATATTACTTATCGTCAAATACAATACACAATATACACAAGACACAACCTTACAACTTTGAACCTTCAACTTCAATTCTTTACTTACGATATTGTAAAAAATTGCTTGAGTGAAAAGAAGAAAGAAGAGAGATCAATTCGACCTGTAACGTGAGTTTAGAAAACTCAAAATCTTTTAAATGAAAGGGAAGGCTATAGCCTGAAGAGGCTAAAATAGTAGATAAAGAATACTTTTTGAAAGAGACCTGAAGAGGCTCTGGAAGGGTGAAATAATACTTGTAAAAGTTAAAAGAGATAGTAAAATCTCAGATATACTCTGAGGACTGGACGTAACTCTAAGTTTAAGGGTGAACTAGTATAAATCATAGTGTCATATTCTCTAACCTTATCTCTTTAATTTCATGTTGTTAGAAAAATAGATACTATTTTTACTGTTGCATTACTCAAACAAATTAAGTACGTTGTTTTGTAAATTGTCTTAATCTTTCAAGAAAATCAAGAATTTGTTAAAGATTTCAATCTTAGACGATTTATCATAATTCCCCCTTCTTGTGTATTCTTACATATTACGTGATTTCTATAATAACAAGTGATTTACTTCAGTTGGTATCAGAGCGAAGTTTCCAAGAAACACTGTTACAAAGTGAGGACAAAGATCCATGACTGAATCACATGTTTTTATAGCTGAAGGTGCCTCAGTCACAAGACCTCCTGCATTCAATAATGAAGATTATCATTATTGGAAGGACATAATGCGGCCCTTTATAAAATCCACTCATATTAATCTTTAGGATATCATTGAAAATGGTCCATATATTTCAACAGACTACGCAGGGAAAAGCATTTCTCGTGATGAATGGTCATTTGATCAGAAAGCTCATGTTCAATTAAATTCAAAGGCCAAGTTCTTTTTAAGTTCTGCGTTAAGCAGAAGTGAATATGATAAGGTTCGTGGATGCGAATCTGCAAAGGAAATGTGAGATACATTAGCCATTGCACATGAAGGCACAAACCAGGTGAAAGAATCCAAGATTGGTATTCTTGTTCATTAGTATAAGCTGTTCAAGATGAAAAATGATGAGTCTATTGATCAAATGCTTTAGCGATTTCAAATAATCATTAATAGACTTAAAGCTCTGGGGAGAATCTACGATAGTCAAAATCATATCAGAAAGATCCTCAGAAGTCTTCTAAAAAGGTGGCGATCAAAAGTAACAACAATACAAGAGGCCAAGGATTTAAGCAAGCTTAAGCTAGATGAATTGCTTGGTTCACTGAAAATTCATGAAGTAGAGCTTGATGCTGAAGATAAACCTAGAAGGGACATATCTATTGCATTGAAGGCTGGTGAGAAGAATCAGAAAATATAGAAAAATAGAAGCTTGTCTTCAAAAGCATTAAAGATTGAAGAAATAAAAAATAACGATGCTAGTGAATCTGATCAAGATTTAAATGACGATGAAGACGAACTATCTTTCATTTCAAGAAAGATTAGAAGGATGTGGAAAAAGAAAACTAAAGGAAATAAAGATTC
>JAOTAY010000190.1:32680729-32696299 GCA_025629805.1 Erythroxylum baracoense | reverse complement strand
ATGGCAGAAACATTGAAACATATACAAACACAAAATTTCCAGATTTTATCCTAACTCACATTCTACATCTTCCATACTAATTCTACACCAATGAGCATCCAATTTGGTCACTATATCAGCCACAATCAACTCAAAACCTCACTTGAACATGTATCCACAAAAGTGGCAGCAAATTACACTCAATCATGTAATTTTTTTCTACACTCACTTACAACTTAAATCAACATCCAAGACCTCTAATTATCTCTTAATTACATTTATCACTTTCTACTTCATCTATCATCAATTAAGACAAGAAATTCACACACACACACACACCCAATATACTCCAACACAATTCTCATACAATTCAATGCACAAACATCACCAATAATGTAATTAATAACAAAACCATAAGATCAATAATGTTTCTTACCTACTTAAGCTTCCACTTCTTCCAATCTTCAAAAATTTTCACAACCTCTCTAACCTCCACTACCATACACGATTACCATCTTCTTGAGGGGGGTAGGAGGTTTAGGTTTTTAGTGAACCAAAAGAAGAGAAAGCAAGGTGAAAAGGGAGTGGAAAATATGATCATAAGTTCAAGAAGAACAAGGAAGAGGAGAGCTACGATGATGGAGAAAAAAAATAGTCTTCCTTAAAACATCACTCACCAAAACACAAAGAAGACAAGAAGAAGAAGTGTCGTGAAAGTCCAAAACACAAATGATGATTCATATTAAAATACCCATATAAGGTGGCATGATAGGCAAGTGACACATGTCACTTGCCACATGTCAACCTCTCAATTATTCACTTAATTTCCTTCCAATTCAATTCCAATTTCTACTCAAATTTTTCTCCAAACATTCCAATGGCTCAAATTAATAATTCCTAAATTCATGTGTCTAAATTTCCAGTGCCATTGGACAGTGCTTTTTCCTACCGGTAACCAGTCAGTCTGCCACTTGGCATTTTTCTTAGTCCAGAAAAGTACCCCGAAAATTTTCAGAAAAATTTCTAAAATTCTCCAAAGATTCAAAACTCACAAAGACACACTCCAATTTAATTTTTTTTCAAGCACAAAATTATATTTGTCATAACAATTACATTTATTAATAAAAATACCGGGAACTGTCATGAATACATGTACAATCATTTACATGTGGAAAAATGTACCATTCACATGTATGTGTATGCGTGAACATGTAGGGGCATTTTCTAAACGCCCATGGGCCACTCAAAATTACCATTTTATCCTTCCCATCAGTGATGAGATGTTACACTGTGTACCCAACATCTCGTTCCAATATTATTCCGCGCTAAAAATGACATCGTTTTATGACTATCTGATGCCCTCCATGCTCCCTTCTGTGGATTGATCTCCAACTAATTTCTCTCAAAGATAATCCACTAACATCTCAGTTGTCCGTCTCTGCCTATAATCTTAAACAAAACACCTGGACAAAAAATCCTCTTCATGTTCGGATATGCCTTGTGAGATTGTCCGTAATTTGTCTTGTGTACTATTTAACGTCAGATTATGGCAAGCAACCACCGGTGACTAGATTGGGCAAGCTAACACTGGGTTTCTACTCCAACAATAAATTATAAAACCTCTTCCCATTTTCTGTACCGCTACTATCGTTGAAACTCTTGATGATGTAAGGAAAAGAACAAAATCATTCAAAACCACCTTTCATTCACGATTAAATCAGAGTCCCAAATACTGCATGAATTCACAGCCATACATCAATCAATGTTTCTAATTGGTGTTTTAGATGGCCAGCCTTTAATCCATCAAGTTCTCCATATCAATAATTGGCCATACTAAATTGAAGCTAAAGGAAGGAAAACCTAACGTTAACATGTTTATATAAATAGATAGTTGATATGTGTTGTAACTAGTCCAAACTTGTGACTAAAAAACTATAGAATGAAGATACACATTGTGTGATACGCTAGCTACCTTTTGAGCAATTGCTTGCTCCACAAATCAGAGTGAACAGAGAAGAGAGGATAGACGAGAAGAGAAGAAGAAGGATAATTTGAATTATTATTGCCGATCATTCTTTCCCAAAAGAGTACAATCACTTTAAATAAAGTATTACCTATTACCTTATCTCAAAGGACTCTAAATCTCAAAGGACTCTAACTACGATAAAGGACTCTAAATCTCAAAAGACTCTAACTATGGTAGTTATTCTAATAAGATAAGAACATATAGATAAAATAATATTATCCTCAAGATAATGATGCTATTATCCTCAAGATAATGCTGCCTCTAATTGTGGACATAATCAGCCATCTAACAAGGTTTTCTAATCTGGCGTTGACTGATACGGATGGGTTTTGATGGTTCTTCTGACTGATGGTCCAGCTCCATAACATCCCCTCCCGGTTCGGAAACCACCTTGTCCTCAAGGTGTAATTCTGGAAAAAGAGAATGGATGTTGCTAGCTAGTTCCCAAGTGGCATCATCGAGAGAGCCATCAGACCACTGGACCAACCATTATTCTTCCGGTAGGCCATTGTGAGGGACAATCCTGGTGCAATGAACTGTTGTAGGAACAAAACGAGGTCGACCCTCAAAGAACTCATCCGGCAAGGCAAGCGATGTATTCTGGTCGACCGAACACTGGTACGAATGAAGAAGCGACACATGGAAGACCTGATGGATTTTAGCAGTATTTGGCAATTTGAGACGATAAGCCACCCCCCCTACACGAGTAATGACCTCAAAGGGTCTATAGTAGTGTCGTGCGAGCTTATGAGACTTAGGGCGAGCGACGAAGTGTTGGCGGTAAGGTTAAAGCTTGAGTAGGACCAGATCGCCAACAGCAAAGTTGACGTAGCGACGGTGGCGATTTGCACGAAACTTATGCGATATTGAGCGTCTTCGAGATTAGTCCAGAGTTGGCAGAGTAGCTGATCTCGTTCCTGCAGTAGCTCATCAACAGCATGCAACTTACTATCGCCGGAACGATAGGGTAAAATCGAAGGTGGCAGATGACCGTAAAGAGCTTGGAACAGTGTCATCTTAATCAATTCATGATAACTTGTGTTGAGGGAATATTCTGCCCACAGAAGGAGGATTGTCCAACGACTAGGACGAGCATGAGTGAATGCTTGTAGGTACTGCTCGAGACCATGGTTGACAACCTCTGTTTGACCATCAGTCTGCGGATGGTAAGCTGTGCTTTACTTCAAAGATGTACCACTTAAAGTAAAGAATTATGTCCAAAAGTTGTTCATAAAAATGGGGTCGCGATCGGAGACAATTGAAGAGGAAAAACCATGGTGCTTGATGACAATATCAACGAACAAAAAGGTTGTTCGATGAGCATCGAAATCAGCTGGCAATGTATCAAAGTGAGCATATTTTATGAGTCAATCGACCACGACCATAATGAAGGAAGCACCACGAGATGGAGGAAGCCCGATAATGAAATCCATAGTTACATGGTCCCACACCTGCGACGGAACGGGGAGGGACTGAAGTAGACCCGCCGGTGGTTGAGTGGAGAATTTGGTTTATTGGCACACGAGGCAAGAGGTGACAAATTGACGAACATCCTAGCGCATCTTCGGCCAATGAAACACAACAGCCAGACGTTGAAAGGTGCGGTGAACACCTATGTGACCAGCAGTCGGAGAAGCATGAAACTCACGAAGTAAAGCCATCTACAAGCTGGATTGTGTGCTGATGCATAGCCGATGGTTATAATAAAGAATCCCGTCGTGGACCGAATATGGTGGTAGTAGGTGACCGCCGTTTGTGTCTTCGTGTAGGTGTAGCAAGTCGGGCATAGATTGATTCTCTGATCGAATGGTGTCCATGACAGTTGGAGTGGGTAGACAAAATGTTAAGAATGTCTGGGCAGTGATTGCGGCATCCTCTTGTCGGGACAGAGCATCGGCGACGCGATTCGCACTTCCCAGCTTGTATTCGATTCAAAATTGAAAATCCATTAACTTGTGGATGTAGAATTATTGATCCAAGGTTTGAATGACCTGTTGAAGTAGTTCCCGAAGACTCCTTTGATCCATGTGGATAAGGAACTCGCGACCAAGAAGGTATTGTCGCCACTTTTGAATTGCCTCGACGATAGCGTATAACTCCTTGTGGTACGTTGAGGCGGATAAACGATGGTGACCCAATTTCTTGCTAAAAAAGGCTAGAGGTTTGTCGTCCTGTAGGAGTACTGCACCGATTCTGGTGGAAGAAGCATCTATTTCAACCACAAATAGCTTATCAAAATTCGGGAGTTGAAGAACAGGAGCACTAGTCATGGCGGTTTTGAGGCAGTGGAAAGCCTCGATGGCAGCATCGGACCAAAAAAATGCATCTTTTTTTAAGAGATCTGTTAAAGGGCAACAAGTTGAGCATAATTCTGAATAAAACGATGATAATAACTGGTGAGACCTAAGAATTCCCGTAGTTGTTTGACTGATGTTGGAATCGGCCACTCCATCATTGCCGAAATTTTGGAAGGATTGGCGCTAAGGTGTCCGCTCGAAATAATATGACCTAAATAGTTGATCGATTGCCTGTAAAATGAACATTTCGTTAATTTAATAAAAAATTGGTTATCTGTGAGGAGGTTGCGGGCCAGGCTTAGATGGGAAACATGTAGCGAAAGGGTTGGACTGTATATCAGGATGTCGTCAAAGAAGACGATGATGAACTTGTGGAGATAAGGAGCGAATAATCAGTTCATGCAGGCCTGGCAAGTCAACGGGGCATTGGTGAGCCCAAATGGCATAGCAAGGAATTCATAGTGCCCCTCATGTGTGCGAAAGGCTATTTTGTAGATATCCTTGTCATGCATCCAAATTTGATGATATTCAGAACGAAAGTCGAGCTTGGTAAAAAATCTGGCGGCTCTCAATTCATCGAACAATTCATCTGCTGTGGGAGTGGGGAAATCGTCTGAAATGGTAGCAGCATTTAGGGCCCGATAATCAACACAAATATAGTAAGTGCCATCCTTCTTCTTGACCAGTAGAATCGGCGACAAAAACAAGCTCAGACTAGGTTGAATGATCCCCTGAGAAAGCATCTCCTAGACCAATCGTTCGATTTCTATTTTTTGAAAATGCAGGTAATGATAAGGTCGCATATTTACTGGTGGTGTACCGGCCTGTAAGTGAATCCGATGGTCAAATAAACGTCGAGGTGGTAAACCAGTCGGCAAGCAGAAAACTTCCCGGTGTTGGTAGAGCACGTCCCGGATTAGGGCAGGAACATCAGAAAGAAATTCAAGTAGCCAGCCCAGTGGTGGGTGGGCGAATGGATGTGGCTAGAGGAGTAGGGTTGGAGCTGAGGGGGGAGTATGGTGTCTGGGTTGTGTTGGTGACGGTGGTCGGGGCTGGAACAGTAGAGTGAGGAAGGGGTGGATTCCAGTGGTTAGACTTGCAAAAAAGAGGGGTAGGGTGTCAGTATGTTTGGCTGCTATTTCCCAGGCTAGGGCAAATTCAGCGGGGAGGGAGGCGGGACGGAGGAGGAGTAGTTCATGGTGAATTGGCGCTTTGAGACCGACAAGGAAAATAGAAATCAAGGCTGCTTCAGGAACACCGGTAATTTTGTTCATGATGTGCTCAAACTCATTCTGATATTCCAACACGGTGGTATGTTGTTGCAATTTGGATAGGAGGCTAAAATAATCCTCAAAATGATGAGGATCAAAACGGAGCTTGAATTGTTTGACGAATTTGGACCAAGAAACCAAGAGTTGGTTATTCTTCACCCAGTGAAACCATTCAGAGGCAGGCCCGTCCAATAAGAATGTCGTGAAACAAAGTCGTTGATCATCAGGAATGGCATGAAAGTCGAAGTACTCTTGTGCTCAAAAGATCCAATCTTAAGGGTCAGAACCATCACACTTTGGTGGATCTAGCTGGATCTTAAGAAATTGGTTGAATTGACTAGTGGTATCATCGCTAGGCTGCCGGACAGGTGGGATCGACTGGCGGCCCAAAACCCCAGCGTTGGGATGGGCGGAAGGTGGCCGTGATTCAAACGAATGGTTAGGAGTGGAATCCATGTGATCCATACGTTGGATGATCTGGTTATTACCCTGTTGCACAGACTGAACCTGTTGATGGAGGGTGAGATGCTAGAGCTCGAACTCAACCTTTAAGTCGGCCACAATGGTTTCCAAGGAAGATGGGGGGTAAATGGATTGGGAGGAGGAGGACATGATGAAAGCAACATTTGATACGCTAGCTACCTTTTGAGCAACTGCTTGCTCCAGAAATCAGAGTGAACAGAGAAAAGAGGATAGACGGGAAGAGAAGAAGAAGGATAATTTGAATTATTATTGTCGATCATTCTTTCCCAACGGAGTACAATCACTTTAAATAAAGTATTACCTATCGCCTTATCTCAAAGGACTCTAAATCTCAAAAGACTCTAACTACGATAAAGGACTCTAACTACGATAAAGGACTCTAAATCTCAAAGGACTCTAACTACGGTAGTTATTCTAATAAGATAAGAACACATAGATAAAATAATATTATCCTCAAGATAATGCTGCCTCTAATTGTGGACATAATCAGCCATCCAACAAGGTTTTGTAATCTGGCATTGACTGATACGGATGGGTCTTGATGGTTCTTCTGACTGATGGTCCACCTCCATAACACTGTGGATTCAAATAGTCACAAGCTGAGTTTATCCAAGTCATGATTGCTAGCATATAGGCAAGTCAAACAGTAGAGGCTAATGGAATCTAAAACTAGCCAAGTGGATGTGGGAACATTAGAAAGGGGTCTTGAAACTAACCAAAAGGGACTGGAATTGGGCACTAGCATGAACAAAGAGTGCATAGAAACTGGGACATTGTCAATTATAAGCACCCTCTCTGACCAAAGACAAATCCTAAGATTCCTCGTTTGCTTAGCCATGAACCATTCTAGAAACTTACCCTTATTCCTCTTCTAGCACTACCTTCTTATACTTTCACTCTCGTGAAATGGGAAATAGGCTCAAAGTGATAGGTGAATTAATTAATTAGAAAAATTTGTAAAAAATATGGCCTAATGTTATGACCCATATTTTCTGTAAACTCATATTAAACTTGGTTTAGAGTTTTCTTAATTTAATAGTATGTTAAATCTTGACCATTAATTTAGTACTTAATGAACGTACAAGATTTAATGTCAACAAAGAAGTGTATATAAACTAATCATCTCTCTACCCTAATTAAGTACAGACACAACAAATACAATACAGACAAAACAAATACAAAACATAAGTATTTGCGTATTAAGCTATTCATCAAGATATCATACAGAAAGAGGGTTAAGAGAGAGAAACTAGTTTGTTATCATTGAAAGCTTTCTCTCTATATCATTACAAATTCCACTCAAGATAAGTGATTTATTCGCTTCAATTCATCTATATAGTTATTATTATATTCAAGATCTGAATGGACATGAATGATTTACGTATGATTCATGATTCATGTATGATTCATGTGTTGTTGATTGAATAATCTGTTAGAAGTTGATTCAAAGTTTGAATTAGTCTTTAAGATATTTTAGTCTTGTAGATTCTGTAGGATAGTTTTCTGAGTTTATTATACTTTGTTATGTCCAAAATATCTGATTCTGTTGAAGGTAGTAAAGATAAGATATGATATTTGTCAAAAAATCATACAACTTTAAATCAAGAGGGAATAGGAAGAATGATAAACTTTTTTGAATAAGATAGGAGAACGGGAAAAGAGAGGCCGGACATCCCAATTAGGTTGGCACCCTCGCCCCTCCCAGAACCGCCCACCCAAAATTTATTAAACTAAAAGGAAAAATTCATACATAAGGGAGAACTAAGTAAACCGATATTGCTTTCTAGAGCAATAATCTTCAAAAATAAACCTATTACAAAACTCCGGACAATAAGACCAATAACTAAGCTGAGTAGATGAAAGACCATGTTTTGCCAGAGCATCTGCTGCTCTATTTCCTTCTCTATAAATGTGAGTGATGCAAAAATTCATGTCATTTATGCAAGCTAAACAAGTGAGCCATTCTTGTCTAATAGGCCAAGGAATCACTGGGGAAGAAGACTTGAAAATATTAACCGCATAGGTTGAATCACATTCAACCCAAAGATTGTGCCATCCTTTATGCCAAGCCATATCAATACCGAACAAAACTGCCTTGATCTCAGCAATTATCGAAGAGGCTTCCGAGATAGGAAAGGCATAAGCTCCATGAGGAAAGCCCCTAAAGTTGTGAAAGATACCCCTGGATCCCCCTGCAGTTTCTCTAGCTGAACCATCTGTATTTAATTTAATCCAACCTACAGGGGGATTCTACCATCTAACCAAAATTATCAAGGGAGCTTTGCCAAGTCTAGGCCGAATACCAAGCTGCTCTAAAAGATGCCTATCCGAAGCCACAGAAGCGTGCCCATGCGCGGTGAAATCGGCCTCTACTATCATGTTCCAATAGCATTCCAGACCGTTCTAGCAATGGGACACATAACCAAGACGTGGTCAATAGTTTCAATGGAAGATTCATAAAGGGGACAACATGAAACTAGCACCGGTCTTGCGTTGGTAAATAACCAAGGACCGCAGGCCAACAAATCATAGATCTCGAGGGAGGAATAACATCAAACCAAAATTGTTTATGCCAAATAGAGATTCGTTGGTTGCCAAGTGCATGTTGTTTATAAGATTCAACAGTATAGTGTCCCGAAATAGAGTGCTTCCAAATTCATATGTCCTGATCCTCCAAACCCCTGTCTAATCGAAAAGATATCGTTCCTCACATTTGTTGGCAAATTGGGAAGCTGATTCCAATTATTGTCAATTAGGTAATCATCCACCCTGTCAACTAAGCGCTTTTGTTCGTTATCTGGAATCCCAAGTCTATCTGCCACCGTTGGCATAAACCAGTTATCTGTCCAAAAATGTAAGGAGAATTTTTTCCCAATCCACTAAAAACAAGATTCTCTAATCTCATTATAAATGCTCCTTAATGAGCTCCAAATTGAGGAATTTGAGAGTATTTTTCTTCTCAATTCTTGAAGGATAATAAAACCTGTGTCGGATAATATTAATTACAAAACCATCCCCAGATAACAACTCAAAGGCCAACTTACCCAACATGGCTTTATTAACTACTTCCAAATTGGCCACCCCAATCCCACCATGCTTAATCCTATGGCAACAAATTTTCCAAGGAATCACAACATTTTCCTCACCTCCACACTACCAGACAAAAGAAAGTTTCTGATTTTTTTAATAAATTACTAAGCAAAACCTTTGGCCATTTATAAATAGCAAAGGAATGAATGAACGAACTTGTGATAACTGAGTTGATCTATGTTAAATGGCCCAGCATGGATAACGAAGTGCCTTTCCATAATGTAAAATGAGAGATAATCGTGTCCGCAATAGGCTTGAGATGACGAGATCTAGGCACATCCATAAACATAGGGAGACCGAGGTATTTGAAGGGGATGCAACCAATCCGAATCCCTACAGTAGCAGCCAATGTTGAAGCTCTTCTAGAGTGGACTGAGTTCCCAAAGAAAGCCTTTAATTTTAACCAACTGACCTTTTGACCTAATATAGCCCTATATCTATCAAAATTTTTTTAAGACATTAATATTCTGCAAGGTAGCCTTACAAAACAATAATATATCATCCGCGAAGAGGAAGTGTGTGGGAAATTCCAAATGAGCCGTATACTGCATAGGCTGCAACTTTCCCGACTCAATCGCTCTAGAAAGCCACCGACTAAGGAAGTCCTCTACAATCGGGAAGAGAATCGAGGAGAGCGGATCTCCTTGGCGGACTCCCCTCGAAAATAACCATGGGAAGTCCCATTCAACATGATAGATATACGAGCAAAGGAAAGAATCGAGTGGATCCAATGTCTAAAAGAAGAGGAAAACCCGAAAGATTCCATCACATGCAAAAGGAAATTCCAGTCCAACGTATCAAAGGCCTTACGAATATCAATTTTCAATGCCATATTCCCACCAAAGCAACGTTTATTTAACATGTTAGCTCCTTCTGAAGCTGCCACAATGCAATGATGGATGTTTCTACCTTTTATAAACCCAAATTGATTATCTGAAATGATTTTTGCTGCAACATTAGCCAATATGTTAGAGAGAATCTTTGAAACAATTTTAAAACTAAAATTCCCCATAACTATAGGCCTAAATTGCTCAATCTCCATAGCACCCTCCAATTTAGGAAGCAAGATCATGATATTTGAATTCAAACTTGGCAAGATATGTCCTGAGGAGAAGAATGATCTGACCATGCCACAAACATCCAGCCCAACAATGTCCCAAAAGGCCTGAAAGAAAATACCTCCAAAACCATTCAGTCCCGGAGCACTAGACTTATCTAAAGAATAGACCACCTCTGGAATTTCATCCATAGCAGGCATACCAATAAGCCTTTCATTGTCCCTTTCGTCAATACATTTAGGAATAACATCCTTCACAAAACCGAAGTCTTCCACGGCCAAAGAATCCCCATTGAAGAGAGATATGTAGAAATTTTCAGCATGAGCCGCAATCTCTGATTCCGAGTAACTCAATTGGTTATTAATTTTAAGAACTTTGATCTCGCAAAAATTTTTCCGTATAGACGCAGATCGGCAGAAAAAAGAAGTATTTCTATCTCCTGCCTCCAACCATCGAATCCTGCTTTTCTCCTTGTAAAAAATTTCTTGCCGAAGAAGCTCTAACTCCAACCGAGATTTTACTGCCATCTTTTGCTCATGTAAGGTGTCCGAAATTCTAGATTGTTCTATCTCCCTTTGAATCGATTCCAAGGAAGCAGTAGCATCTGAAATATTATTATCAAGTAATCCGAAAACCTCCTTGTTCCATGCCCTTAGAATAGGCCGAAGGGTTTTAAGTTTGTAAGTTAAGAGTTGCATAGGAGGAAGGTTAGGATGAGCCTGTCCCCAATGAGCCGAAACGACTTCCCTCAGAGTCGGGTGTGTAAGCCACATGGCTTGAAACCTAAATATAGCATGATTCTTTAAGCGATGGTCACAAGAGAAAATAATCGGGTGATGATCTGATTGAGTCCTAGGCAATGTGGAACATTGATAGGAGTCCCGAAAATCCATAAAGTGTGCCGAGATCAAAGACCGATCAAGCCTGCAATCCACCCTGCCTGTCCCTCTCTTACCGTTACTCTAAGTAAAAGTGGAACCCTGAGTTTGAACATCATATAGGTCACAACTATCAATGAAAGTTCTGAAATCCTGACAAGATCTATTAGATGAAGCTCTTCCCGTCTTCTCATACGCACTCGTGACGGCATTAAAGTCCCCAATAAGTATCCAACTGGCTTCCCTTACAAAATGAATACGGTTCAAATCATTCCAGAGCTGCAACCTCCTGTGAGACCAAACACTGCCATAGATCACACTAACCCTATGACAAATCCCATGCTGATTAATCCCCAATGTGACATGCTGCTCATGAATACTGTCAATAGAGACAGGATCCAAACCCCTTCGGCAAAAAATCCATAGTGATGGCCTCACTGTATTATTCATGACCACAAGAGACATGTTCATACTATTCCAAAAGCGAGGAGAAATAGAATCAAATTCAACCATCGGTTCCGCTAAGCAAAGTAAATCCGGTTTATTAACAAAACAGTAATTAAGGAGTACCCTTTGAGTTTGAGGGTTATTAATCCCTCTGCAATTCCAATAAAGAATAATCATTGATATCTTTTGGGCATCTGTCAAGGTCGCCCCCGACGTGTTGAATTTCTGCCAGCTGAAGATTTCTTTATGCTTCGCACCTCCTGCCAAGGCTGCACTGGCTATCTCTTCGTCAGCTTGGTCCGCCCAAGAGTTTTTATGCACCTCGGCATCCTCTGCTACTTCATCCGCATTGCTAGACTCTGAACAGTCCTACATAAAATAAGCATCCACAGCCCCCGTAGGAACTATACCTTTCATTAAATTATGCGCTGTTAAATTTTGAGCAGTTTGCTGTGCATCCACGACTAAATTCTGTGCTGTTGAATTATGGGTAGCATTAATTAAATGAAATGGTGAGGCATTTTGTTGCTCATCCACTACGACATTAGAGGTATGTTTGCCTTATTCCATGTTACCATCTTTGTCCACTGCATCCAAACTATTCCTTGCCAAATCATCTCTAATCCGGCTAAATATTTTATCAATAGAGACTGTCGTGTCCCTACTGCAAGGTTCCAACTCTCATTTCTCTGGTCGGCCTCTACGCATAGCTGATTTATCATGAGTTCGTTTAATTGCTTTAATTTCTGGTTGCAGCAGCTTAGTCATCTTAGCTTGACGACATTCGTAAGGTAGGTGACTAATTGATGAACATACCTTACAGAACGCTGGGAGGTTCTCATAAATAACATCAATCCATAAAGCTTTCCATTCCCTTTCAACCCCAATGGTTTGCGGCAGCTCCACTGAAAGACCAATATCCACCAACAATCTCGCATAATGCCCAAAATCGTTTTCCAAAGTTGCTTTATCAATTCTAGTGAGAACTCCTAGACATCTAGCGATGTTGGCCAAAATCCTAGGGTCCTAATATTCCCATGATAACGATTGTAGTCTGGCCCAAACCTGTGCAGATGAAGGTTTCTGTGCTTGCAGGTTAAAATCTGAAACCCAAGGTTGAAGTTTGATGACTCCCGGCTTCAAATTGACTGCTCCTCTACTCCAAATTGATTGCCTCAATTCCGAATTACCGAGCATAATTTGGTAAAAACCTCTTCATAAAGAGATCAGGCTCCATGAAGAGGTAATACCCCAAATTTTCGACAGAGTTTCCTTCAACTCAGTGAGCTTCCATGGAGAAAGCCTTTGCTTAGAATCAGCCGTCCAATCAAAGCATTGTTACAAAGTCTCACCCGCTGATCATAGATGTCTTGCAAAATTTTAACAGATTTATATCCGCCCTTAGAGGTTACTGCCATTGGCGACTACACTGTAGATAAATCTATAGCAATTGTCGAAACTGCCTTAGCATAGGTGGGGGGAGCAGCACTAGTACTATCGGGTTCTTGGGGTTCAATACGGGGATTGAAAAGTTCCTGGATTCTGAGATAATTTTCGAGCACTTTGGGAGGTAAGCATGAAGAAGCCATGATGAGAGGGTAAACAGGCGAGGAAAACTTATAAGAAAGACAACAGAAAGTATTGATGGCGGCGAAACCTTGAGGCCTAACCTAGGGTTTCTCTCATTACTAAAAACTTAAATTTGAAACAAAGACTACATTTTTAACAATTTTGAATCATTCTCCATATTCCCTCTTGATTCAGAGTTGTAAGATTTTTTGAATTTGGGAAGTACATCATCAAAGAATTTGATGATGTAGGCAATGGAGGAAGCAGTTTGTGATGAGGGAAGGAATGGTCGAAGCTCTTCAATGGCAGATGTTTCAATTTTGGATGCTTGAAGTGAGATCACAGGAAGGCTGAAGTGCAGGTTGTTGGCGAGAACCTCAGCTTCCCTCCCGGAGAAAACATCTGTTCACCGTCTGTTTCTGACTTGAACACAATCTTTGTGGATTCTATACCACCGTGTGCGACGCATGGACTGGCTGATACACCGTGAAGTTGCGCATAGCATTCTTGCTTCAACTTCCTGTCATTCGCAAGTTCATTTGGAAGGGAAACTCTGAACTTTCTGTTAGATATATGGTATATATCTTCTGATTTTGTTTTGACATCTTATTTATTAATTGGACATATAAGATATTAATTGGACTTGGACTCAAAGTGACGTGGTTGGTACACTTATATCAGAAAAAGAATTCTACATAAAGTGGCATTCTATCATTATCATATTTGTGCTTCATACGTATACTGCCAGATTTTTTTTTGGGATAAGGTTCAAGAAAATTGGTTTATGTAATAGGTGAGTGGGTCTTCAATGGATTTGTCGTGCATCCCTCCATCTTGATGGTGTAGTTGTGAAGCAGGTGGTTTTTGCGTTAATGGTGTAGTTATAAATCAGGTGGTTTGCGTTGGTGAGTAAAAAGAAGAAAATTTGACTTTATTCTTGGTGTGTGCGTGAGTTACGAAGGTGTTGTTTTGGTCAGTAAAGAAAAAATGCGTAGGTGTTGTGGCTGGAAAGTATTACCGCAAGTTTCTTTTGTGAATTAAAGGAGTTTTTGAAAAGATACGTAGGTGGAGCTTGGGTAATAAGACATATTGAACCTACGGTTTTTGTTGGGTGCATAGTGTGTGTGTTTTGTGCTTTGATTGAGACTTGATTGAGGGGGCAGTGATTGGAGTTTTAGTGTGAAAAAGAAATCTGCGGCTGATTTGTGAGTGGACTGTGCGTGAGTGTCTAAATGCAGTACGTGTTATGCTGTTGGTTTTTATTTTGGTATTGGATGTTGGAATAGCTCATGATTGAAGAGATCATTGTTCACGTGTGTACGTGTGCGTATTCCTAGTTTTGGAAGTCATGTTTCTACAGTAACCATCTTGGAGATCAATTGAGCTGAATCTTTATCGACTGGAGTGATTGTTGCCTGAAAATTTTTGGGCATTGCATATATGTGTTCTACTATATCTTACTTATTGACTCAGAAGTCATAGTTTCATTCTGAAGTTGATGCAGATTATTCAGATATATTTCAGGAAGCTGATAATAAGGAAGGCTCTTTTATCTCAAGTGTTTTGTTGCTATTTTCTTAGTTGATTAATCACTTGAGTTATTCGTTAATTATTTTTATTAATTGTCTTTCATTAAGAGTGGTAGAGAAAAATCCTCTGTTGAGGTTAACACGAGTCGGCCGTGTTATTGGGTGTGAAAATCTTTCACGGGAAGTGAGGTTGAGCAATAGTATCAAGGGTTGAGTGGTGTTGGCTCAGTAAAGCCTTGAGTAATTCTGTTGTACTTCGGTGAAAGTGATTAATATGGGTGAGGGCCCCGTAGACGTAGACAAGGAGTGTCGAACTGCGTTATCAAATTTTTGATGTTAGTTATTATTTCTCTTTTGATTGGTTTTGTTTTTGTTTGTGCCAGAGACGACCACAATAAGTTTGCGGAAAGTTTGCGAAATAGTTAACCCCTTCGATTTTTTAATTGGTATCAGAGCAAGGTCGCCGATTCAGAACTTGGTAGCAAGTTGGTGGAGATCCTAGATTTGCAGACATGGCTACGAGAGAGGGTGTATCAATTACTAGACTATCACTATTGGATGGATCTAATTACCTAGCATGGAAATCTCGGATGAAAGTCTTCATTCAAGCTCAGGGCACAAGAGCTTGGCATTCGGTAGAATATGGTTGGACGCATCCTATGATCACTAATGATAAAGGAGATACAGTTAAGAAAGACCTATCTGAATGGACAAAAGCCGAAGAAGAGAGGGCGCTTGAAAACTCACAAGCACTGCATGTGATTTTTAGTGCTGTTGATGAAGGACGTTTCTCATTGATATCGGCCTGTGAGTCGGCCAAAGAAGCGTGAGATACTTTGCAACTGTTCATGAAGGGTCCAAATCTATGATAGCATCAAGACTACAGATGTTAGCTGTGAGGTTTGAAGAACTGAAGATGGATGAAAATGAAACTATTGGAGAC
>JAOTAY010000190.1:32637622-32680629 GCA_025629805.1 Erythroxylum baracoense | reverse complement strand
AGACATACGACAATATGATCCCCTCTATTTTTTTTCAATTATGATTAATGTTGTGACAAAAAAAGAAGGATTTAACTTCTATTTTATGCATATTATATCATATTATTAAACTATGATTATGTTATATGGGTCAAATAAGTGATTGTTAAATAATATCATAAGCGACCCATATTTATTGGTTTAATTACGCAAGTACTTAAATCTTATTAATCACTTGAAAGGAGATTATCGTTAAATAAAATAATTATTTTTAAAATTTTACGTTAATGGAGAATAAAATAAGAGAAAAACAATTAAAAGTTATCTTTTTGAGTTTTAACAACAATTTTTTATCCATTTAAATTTAGTTTTATTTCATCAAAAACTCTTAAGAAAAAGAAAATCAAAATCTTGTTTTATCAAAAATTGATCTTGATCAAAATTCAAAAAGATTCTTCTATCTTGTCATAGAAAATTATTAGATTCTAAAATTTAGGGAACCACATTTAAAGTTTATAAAATTACATATTTGAAGATTACATTTAACATTGGATCATTACAAGAGACACTTGAGATATAGTGAAATTAAAAAAAAGAAAACATAAAAATCAACTCCTACATTTCATCACAAGGAAAACCTGTTGTTCTACCAATATTGCAAGTAAACATGAAAATGATACACTAACAATGTAATGAAAGAATTTAACAAATGTTACAATGCTTCAGCTGGTTCTTGTGTTACAGAGGGAGGGGAAGAGAGCTTGTCATTTTCACCAGTCGAACCATGTGAACTGAGGTATGAGCGAGCTAATTCTAACATCACGTGAACCTCTTTCTTGTACTGCACATGATCAAATAAACAGAGTCTAAGATGAATTCTAAATGTTGTAAGACAATTGAAACTTTTAATACAATAATGTCATGAAGACAATCAAACGATAAAAAACTGAAAGCTTTATTCCTGAATCTCATGAAGAAGAGGAAAAAGGAAAAGGCAAGAGAAAGGTTTCTTAAACTTCAACAAACCTCGTCTATGGCTCCTGTTTTAATTTTTGACTGCATTACACACCATTTCTTGAAATGTGCACCTGTAAAAATGAGAAAGTAAAAGTTCCAATCATTGTTACAAATAATGGGCGTCAACCACAAAAAGTTGGGTCAGGAAGACAAGACAAAGCAACTGAATCCTTACCGACTTTTATATCTATCTTAGATGATTTTTCATCTGTGGTCTCTACTGTCCATCGGCAATGAATCTAATGCAGCACCAGCATAGAAACTAATTAGTTCCATATCAGGGCGACATGGGTAATGAAAATAACATCAGCAAATTCTTAATCTTTAAACTGACATCATTTCTTCGCAGCCAAGGAGGGCAAGAAAACTATTACATAATGTGACAAAGTTCCCTTGGGAACAAACGAATTTGAAATTATGCTTTACAATCTTCTCCCATACTTCAAAATGTGGTCTTTTGATTCTTCTCACACAATGTAGATGCCTGATGCTATTTAAAGTTCAGTGGGTATGGCATAATGGCATCAAGAAGGCATGTACCTCGAAGTATGATCCGAATGGAACATCGTGTGCCTGTTGGACCGTCTCGAATACCTATCCCAGGCATACAAATGAAAATTACGTTATACATGTCATATAAAGAGAAACAGATCAAAATTCATATTTGTCCTATATAGCATGGAAAAGTCGATGATATTCAAAGATTAATGCAAAAATAAATAGAAGACATGAAGTCTCACAAGAATTTTCTTATCAGGTGATAAGACAGTATGCTGATATTCCGTCATGGCTGTATCTGGAGGGCACATCGGACTGTTACATTTTGATCTGAATGTTATCTCTCTAACTTGACCGTCATAGTCATCAGCGGCATGCCACTGTCCCATCTGGAAGGAGCACAAAATTTTAACACCACACATATCAAAAGCCTTCATAAATATTAGGAACAGAAGTCAACTAAGCCACATTGCAAAATTGCAGTTAAGTACTTAAAAGAGGATCCATGACAATGCATCTAGTTATTTCCGGGAAAGAAGAATTTCCACAATAACTGACGAGAAATAAGAACTCAATGGTCTAAGCAGGGATTTGATTTATCAAAATTTGGACAATCTGCAGTAGAACCAGCAAGTCTCTCAATACTGTGCAGCCACATTAAGTCGCAACCAAATAGCAGAAACCTAAAAGAAATAAGTTGTCACAACAAATTTATGACATGCAGGTTTGCACAAACATGTAAAAGGATGAATAAAGGACAAACTCTCCCACAAACTAAGCTTGATAAGGAAATAATAGATACTTTAAATGTGCAAACTTCTATCCTAAATTAAGGAACAGTAATAAAGGACATCATTAGGTCAGAACTGACACCAAAGAATTAACTTATCATCAGAAAATTTACTAACATCTCTCAAAATCTCATCCAACAAACTTTCAGCACGCCACAGCTCTTTCTATATCAATGATCTGCATAAACAATTTCGAACTTACACAAAGATTCGTGTCCTTTCGAGTAGAACGATACTCATTCGTAAATTTGGAATCATCACTCAACAACATGTCGAGAAACTGCCCAGCTGTACAAGGGAATACATCCTGAAAGAAAAGGCTGCGGATCATACAAACTGAAAAAGATAGCTTATAAAACTCAGGAATGGGTTGCAGAACTCAAATTAGTTTATTTTAAGTCGCAATTTTGAAAAAGAAGGCCACAAGTATCTTACGTTGTATATATCAACTAGAACCTCTTTTTTGATAAAAGCTTGAAGCTTTTCACTTTTAGGTGCAATATCTTCGGGAGCCTTGGGTTGCTTTCTACCACCCCTAACAGAACTACTATGTGCACGCAGTGCTGAGTCTTCGCTTTCCTACACAATCATAACAGCATTATGAATGATAAACATGGCCAGAAAGATAATGACAGAGGGGCTTTCCTGTGGGACCCATCAGAAGGTTGTGTTGGATCCGACAGTTGCCGATTTCACACATGAATGAAAACACAATTAATTGATGATATAAGCCCAAAGACATGTCCATATGTAAGCCATGTCCTAGCAGTTTTCTTGGTTTTTGGAATTTATCAAGAGCTCCGAACTCTTGATTCAAAAACTAATGGTAGATCTTAAGGGAAAAGCAATCTTTGGAAAAGGGAGCCATAAAGCACATAACAGACCTTCTTCTCAGATTCTGATATTGCATGATAGTTCCTAGCTGCACGCTGTAGTGCTTTTAATGCATTGTTTCTGTTCCAAAAAGATGCAAATTTGTACCTGACTCGACCTGAAAATGAAGAAGATAAAATGATTAGCAAAATGATGAGAGTGAATCATGGATATTAAAGCTGCAAATGAAGTGCTCCAAATGACATAATCTAGACACTATTCTACAATCCATAAAGAAAAATTATTTCTCATACATCAGGTTTATCAAGCTTAATTTGCATGTTCTTATAACGATAGCGAAGACATGTCAATGAATACGAATTGTCTTCCATACTACTTTTCTCTTCCCTACACCTCTTGTCATAAGCATCATAATTTAAGTAAATGTCATAACAAAAAACCACGGCACTAACTCACTGGTGGAAGGGGGATTCTGCAGACAAAGACGATGAGGAGAACTATTTATAATCCTTGTGAAGTCAGATATGTGGAGGCAGATCACCACATATTTTACATTGGACATGACTTTCTAACTGGTGGCTAGGAGGAAAAACTATGCCAAGCAACTTGTTAGCTTTCTAATTAAATGGAAAACAAAGCAGTTCCATTTAGACAGAAACAATAAATTCTATGTATTAACTAGCAGAAATCATCGGAAACATCAACCACATATAGCTTAATACCCACTCAAGCTATTCGACAAACTTGAATGCTTCTTGCATGACAGAAATGAACATACACAGACAATCAGCAATCCAAAGTTACTTTTCTGCCCATAATAGAAATCTGGACGAAAGCATTAGAAGGTTCAAGTGTTTGATTGATAACTTTGGCCACTAACCATCAGGACTTCCTAAAGGAGGTACACCATGACCACCAGCACCCATTCGTAGAATGATTGTTACAGCAGGATTTATGACTGCATGTTGACTTCTGCGTATCTAAATAAATAAGAAAGTAGGTTAAATGAGAGAATCTTTCAGGTCCGCCAATTTGGCGGACTAAATACCGTCAGAGTTGAACATATTGGATTATATACCTCATCAATATCCCCAAAAGGTATGACCACCTGTGACATAAGAAAACGGGATCAATCAACTAAGACACAACAAAGGCACCGCCAACATGTGCAAATTACATGAACAACGTGATTAAATAAATGATTCAACACAAAAGACGTGGAAGTTTATGGAATGAAGAGTGAATAATGTACGCAAACTCAAGCACATGAGCAACAACTGAAAGACAAGCCAAGAATCCTATGCCCAGCTTCAATTGCTCCCACAAAATGAGACAAATTTTCATAGCGAAAGGCATCAGATTCCATGATAAGCTTGACCACTCTGCTTTCCAATTTTAAAGATTTCCGAGCAGAGGGAATGATACATATGGTTAGCTTGACTAGCAAATCTTCGCTTAAAGAAGCTACAATGGGAAAAGTGCAACCTTCTCATTAATATTCACAGACCAACAAAATATCAACTAATTCAAAGCAGAGTTTCTAGATATGCAAAAAAATATACAGATATGCAAAAAAATTGAGGAATAGTAGATGAGTTAATTAACTAACCTTAATTTGCTTAGAGAACACATTAGAGTGGAAGCATATATGCCACGTAGAGACATACATGCGGCCATGGTACAAGAATGATCTCTCCAGGGCACATGAAAAACTATGTTCAACAACCTGAGACATATAGATTAATTAGGGAAATGCTTGGTATGATCTCAGAAAGGAATTGTTGGTCGACAAAAAGGCCTTCCGAAAATGAGGCACACAACTTGCCTCGTCTGGAAGAAGATCAAAAATTGTTTGGAGAGGACCAGGCTTTTGGTGAACCACGGTAGGCCTTTGTTTGTCTATAGAGAGCCTTCTTCGATTTGCTCCAGCAAATCCATTCATCATCCTATCAGCAACATTTCAGGTTAGTTGAAGTTTAACTCATGGTACTTAACTAAATCATCAAGACATGGCAGTTCTTAATATGTGGAATTTCAGTTACATGCACTCAATTTTAGATTTGCGTCCAGACATAGAGTGCCTCCGATTCATTTACCTTCCCCAAAATTTGTGTTGAAACGTGGAACATATACAAGTATTATGACATAAACAAAGTACCATAAACTTTAATTATTAGACAGGAATAAACCAAAAGCCTACCTGGTTGAATTTACAGAGAGTTTTAAAGTTTTTATATTGAGGCAAACCTGAAAAAATGTGCATTTATATTACCTTCCTTGAGAAACAAAAGAAAAATATAGAAGAAATTAAGAAAATAGAGGTATCAATGGGTAATAAATTAATAACAAAACTCACCTGTCCCGATGGACTATCTAATGTGTGCCATATTGCACCAGTTTGACCTTCACTATCAACTGTAACAGTTACAGAACCAAGAACAGTACTCTTCCATATTATGTCCCAATCATATATTGTTACATTAATCTGCCACATAAACAGAAGTATACCACTTCAACAAAGGTTCATCGCACAAGAACTCTTGAAAAATGCGTATCTGCTTGATAATAGATGACTAATGAAGACATTAAATAGTTACGTGCAGCAGCTGAGAACTCTGTTTTCATCCAGCATGTATAATAAGTATGAAAAACTAAAATAATAAAAAGATTAACAATAAGAAGCAATTTGAAAGTGAAACTACTCTTATGGCAATTAATTATAAGCACTGAAACATCAGAAATAAGGATTCATCTGGAGAGTGACCAGTTTTCCATATTGCAAACACCAAATTAATACGTTTACCCCAGAATGAGAGTATAGTAAATTGTGATAATTACCTCAACAGGAAGTTCTTCAGCTGAAAAATCAAATTCTTCTCCCCACATAGGATTTCTGGACCCAGGGACCATCGAGCTGTCATAACACCAAATACAACTTATATAGCAGAACATTAACTTGATACAGAACATTTGACCAAATATCTTACTCCACGAAGCACATTCTATTGAGAGAAGATTTCTCACATGGTGCAAAATAATATGGCAGACAATAGGCATATTTTATCTTGTGATTTTATATATACCCATTTCCTTTCCTTGTAAGTTATTTTACATAAACTTCATTATGCTCAAATATTTCCTCTTTCTGATCAACTAATAGCTTCAATTACTTATTATCACACGTCTAGAAAGGAGAAATCATTATCATAAGAAGGTACTTTTATCCCCTCTCTCACCAAGAAATGTTTGGAAAAGTTTCTCCCTTTTCCCTTCGTTAGTTGTGTCAAGTGGACAAGCTGTTTTTCATCCCTCCATCATTGGCTATCAAATGCATTGATTACTATCAAAGCCTCCTCAGTGCAAACAATAATCAGGATACTTGACCAGAGTAAAAAAGTCAAAAAGGGCAAAGTGATGAAACCAAAGTTCCGCAGTCACCGGTCAGACCAGAATGATTGTTTAATTAGTTGGTTCTCTAAATGTTGATTAAATTTCCTGATATAATGACTTCAAAAGTTGGTCCTCTTAAACCTTACAATTCCCATCATCCCATGCCATCGGTTGTACGGTACATCCGCTTATAAAATTTCATGAAAAAGAAGGTGAAGTAACCTGAATCGCTTATCTGAACCACAAGTAATAATAGCATAAGGGTCTGATGTTCCATTTAAATTTGCAGCAACTAGATTCTTAGCCGCTAACAGTTCCAACTGAAAAACAAATCACAACTTATGTTATTGCCCACAAATGATGAACAATCTCAACCTAAAAGCTAAGGTAAGTAAATATATTAAGAGTCAGATCAAAGGCCTAAAGATATTAAGATACCTTGATTATATAAGCAGTTTTGGCTTGTGAATCTCCTTTGGAAAGTCCTATCTACAAAATAAGTGAGGAACTGCATGTCAAAGAGGTGGAAAATTACTCCATGAAACAATTAGTACACAGTATTGGCTAATCAAATAAGATACTCGAGAATGCAGAGAAAAAATAGACTTAGCCATATATTCATGACCAGCTGAAATTAAGTAGCATATTTAACCTCATTCAGCACAATCTATGAAATGATATAGCAAATACAGAAATTAATAGTCTCAGTACCACCTTAACCGGTGATAAACTATGACCTTTACTCAGACTGTTGTCTTCAAGACATGGAAAGAACAGACAAAAGGGCGGTAGGAGTGGCAGGAGAAGCATATGGAACACCATTGTTAAGCAAGTTTGAGGAAATTTTAGGATCACAATTAATTGCAAATAAAAAAACTCTTCCTGGATATAAAGGAAGACACTAAGAAAAATGAAAATATATAGTCTCTTCCTCGTTTCATTTGGCGGAACCGAAGATCATGTACAACTAAACTTCTCTAATGAAAACAGCACCCTTCCTAGCTTCATTGATTCATACATTTTCTTGTACTCTGCAACACTCCAAACATCCACATAAGGGAGATGTCAAGTAGTTGATGTCACAATACAAGAAATCCCAAAAAGAGAAAAGGAATTTGTAATATGAACCAGGCGTCCAAAAGTAAGACAAAATGGTAAGACAAAAGTGATTAATCATCAGACACACAAACTTAAAAAACTATGTACTATTGGGAATATCTACAAAAGTGATTAATCGTCACACACACAAACTTAGAAAACTATATTCTATTGGGAATATCTTCTCTCAAATGATTTTAACATTTTCTTCATATCTAAAAACCAATCAAAAGCCACATGCTTTATTGGTAACCAATTCATTTGATTCAAAAAGGCTCTTAATGCCAGAGTTCCTTAATAGACGTACACAATTAATAGGCTCTATCACCCCAACCACTACGGGACTTGATCCTCTGTGCTATCTACTATGTGCCAATTTTGTGCTACTCAATCCTAGCCATCTATTTACGTGAGCACGGAAGATTTGGATTGAACCACCACTTACCCCGTCTTGAGCATGGGTTAACATAACCAGTGGTCAGAAGTGGGCCAGTGCACTCTGACAGACCAACATGTAACCATAAGCACCTTCCAAATCAGATTATCGTCATTAGTTACAAACTATTCAGCCATCCATATTCACCATTAAAAATTTGTTAATTCCAGTCAATTATCATTCCAATCATTTTTCGACCAGTATTTCAGCATCAGTCTTGGCTATCACCCCAAGTTAAACACTCTATCGAGTATCGACATCAACCACCAAATTTAAATACCTGTCCTTATGAGAACCACCATTATCCAAGCCACGTAATCAATTAATTTCTTAAAAGATTATTAAAAGAGATAAGAAATAAGAAATAAGAAATAAGCTATGAAAAGAAAAAAGAAAGAAGCTATCTTTTCCGGTTAAATGGAAAGATTTCAAGACAAGAATAGTACGCTAGCTTGATATAATATCTTAATAGAAGCGAAAAAGTAAAAAGCTCGAATTTTATTTAGACCAGGAAGCAGAAGTCAATCTTCAATCCAGGATCAATAAACCAATGCAAGAAAACTAAAAGTTCGCATGAATAAAACCAAATAACCTTGTCTTTATCACCAATTCCATCTCCAGAATTACCGGAATTCTCTAGCATCTCCGTTTGATCACCGTCGATACCTCCACCTCCTCCTCCTCCACCAGCACCACCAGCGAAAAACCAATACGATGCAATCACGAACACTGCCGCGGCCACGGTCACTTCAACCTCCCACCACGACGGTACCAGAAACTCCATAGCCATCTGGACCACAACAGCAACCTCGACCATGTTGGTCTGTTGCTCTCGGTAAATATTTCAGAGAGGTTTTCAGGGTTTTAGCAATTTGAAAATCGAGAGAGAGAGCGAGTAAGTTGAACTACGATCAAAAAGGGCCAACAGTCTTTAAAGAGAGAGAGAGAGAGAATGAGAGTGTTTCTCTAGAGAGAGAAAATAACGACAACGACGACTTTGACTTTGTAGAAACCGTTTTCTTTCATTTGTTTCTTAACAAAGAATCGGAATTGATTTTCAAAGAGTGGTGTATTCACGACAATGCTGCTTGGTTTGGACTTGTAATTTGGGTCTTTTTGGAGGGCTGTGTTTGTTGAGTGCAGTTCTGGAAGCCTTTGAAAACCAAGTTTTTGGTTTAGACTTGAACGAAGGAGATGACTTTGAAAAGTAAGCATTAACGTTAAATAATCCAGAAGAGACTGCTGTGTCCTTAAAATATTATCATTTTTTCAAGACTAATTTGCCCCTACATTTATGTGATTTCTGTGGAAATAGAATGATACTGACTGGCTGTTGGATTCATGTATATTTATTTGTAGTATTCCTTTGGAGAACATAGTTTGAGGTCTATTTGATGTAATTGCTGACGATAAGGTGAAGCTTGGAGTCTCCAATGTCATTGTAACATACATCTAGAAGTAAATCTAAAAGATTTTGTAAATGAAAAACAAAACTTTAAGGTCATCTTCGTCACGAATAGAGGTGGCTTTGAAAACGTGTGAAGGAAAACAGCGGTTTTGAATTTTCACAACAGAGACAAAAGAACAAGACAGATTTGAGGGCTGGTTGTTCCAAATGGCAATTGACTAAATATGCTTAGAAAATGACAAGTATGATGAAGATGGCTTGGTCATCAGCGTTTTAATTAAAAACAAAAGATCAAAGCAACCTATACGCCTTTTTGTTTTTGATCTTCACCTAGATCTCAACTCCCCTCCGCAGTCGCAAGAATAACAAATCTAAAATACGTACAATAAAGGAGACCTTAGATGAAGAGGCTGATAATATGTAGTCCTGTTTCACGTACCTGGATGCCTAGATGTGGACTTTGACGGTGATCTAGGCACAGAGCGGTCCGACGATCTGCTAAAAGTTGAAGCAGCGAATGTTAACAGGGAACCACCAGATGGGATACCTTTTGCTCATGAAAATGATTGAACAAGTACCTTCTCTTCTTTCGCGGGATTCTGCTTTTGCTCCGGCTTCTTGAGGGAGTGCTCTCCTACTTCTTCACTTAAACACATATTAACAACAAACAAGTTCAAATCAACCTGCCTTGGAAACCTTTCAACTTCACTTCTATAATAAGCGTGCTAATTCTACATATAAGTATGCACGTTCAATTTACAGTCATATAGCAACATGAAACAGACAGCTTGCATGAAGTGCATGAACGTAACAAACTGAACCCTACTATGGATGTGCCAATTCACTAAACTGCAATCATTTTGCAATTAGAGTTAGATGAATTTTAGCCTGCTCATCTATAAATTAGAAACAAACCTGTAGAACAGATCTTCAAATTCCCATTCTCTTATCTCTGAGGGCAGGTTACCAACATAAATAGTCCGAGAAAAGCAGCTGATCATTTCTGATACAGGACCAAAACCTTAACTGAGAGAGAGCATAAATCACATAAACCGGATAACTTCACTGTTACTATAAAATCACTCTTATTTACCCACTCCTGTTCCATTTATCAACAGCTCCAAAGCTATAGTAAAATTGAAACTATTCCATTTATCCACCGAAAGAAATATGGCCGAATATTATCACCCATATTTTCTGTAAGCCTATATTAAATTTGGTTTAAGGTTTTTTAAATTTATAGTATGTTAAATTTTGATTGTTAATTTAGTATTTGATAGATGTACAAGATTTAATGTAAATAAAGAAGTGTATATAAATTAATACTTTCTCTACTCTAACGAAGTACAAACAAAGATAAATACAAAATGCAAGTATTTGTGCGTTGAGTTATCCATCAAACTATCATACAGAAAGAGGGTTAAAATAAAAAAATTAGTTCGTGAACATTAAAAGCTTTATCTTTGCATCGTGACAAATTATGTTCAAGATAAATGATTTATTCTCTTCGTTGATTATTATTATATTCAAGATGTGAATGGCACAAATAATTTAAGTATGATTCATAATTTATGTTTTTAATGTTTAAATATTAAGAAAAAAACTCACATGTGTATCAAAGCTTGGAATTTTGAATAGATAAAATCTTTAAATTATTGATTTGATGTTTGAAAAAAAAAAGATTGTAGGGTTTTGTATAAAGAATAATTCTTTTCCCTTGAACTTTTGATGGGACCGTTTTAATTATTGGGCTTCCCCAGTCAACCCGTCCACGTTATTCTCTCTTTCTCTCTCATGTGTTTTCAAAACCAGTACTCTATTAGAAATCAAAGATAGAAGATATTATTGATAAAAGCAAACACACTGAAGAAGATGGTAAATTGTGCGTAATTTAAAATTTTTTTACAAACTGCTTTTAATTCGAATAAAGATAGGCTTCTATTAAAAATTAAAATTAATCAGAGTTTGTTACATAACGAGAGCCTGTTAAATGACATAAGCTTGTTAAAGAATAAAACCAATTAAAAACAATTTTATAACAGAAGGTACTTAATTGAAATAAAAGGAACCTTTAGCAAGTTGAAAATATAGAAACCTAATTTAGAATTGAAGGAGCCTATTGCTAAAATCAACATACATACAATATAATGTAGAAATATAAAAATTAAGAAAAGAGAGAGAAGGACTTAATCAATTTATACTAGTTCAACTTATAACTCAAGCTTACATCCAGTCCTTAAGTATTCAACTTGAGTGTTTCACTGTGAAAATTCAAGTAGTAATTGACAAGCCTCTTCAAGTTCACAAGTTAATATTTTTCAAAGTTCTCTATCCTTCTAAACTAGTAGTATTTAGCTAGTCTACATAAACTCTCAACAGAAAATGAAATTTGCTCGATATAATCTATACTGATCTCTTTCAAAAATATTTTCACTTTCTAAAGAACAAGATATTTTAATGATATCACATTCAAAGGAATTTACGCTATAGTTGTATTTCGAAAGTTTGATCTGTGTTTGCAACTCTGATCTGTGTTCACAAAAGCATTTATTCTTCTTAAAGTATGCTTTTCTTTCAAGTAGCTATTACTTTACTTGCATCCTTAATTAACTGGATGGATTTAATTCTGAATAATTTCGATGTCATCTTTACCAAAAAAATTTCTAATAATCACGCGACTAATATATGACCTTTATAATAAGTAAGATTCTTTCGAACAAACTATTTTTTAACAAGGTAAGTTCATAAAAAAGCTTCTTGCAAAAAGAAAAATAATTATTTTATAATTTTATTTCATTTTAAGAATTATGCCGTTGTTTTTATATAAGAAAATAAATCTAATTTAAAATTTAAAATATTTTAACATTATGATCAAAATCATTAAATAAACCTTTAACTTACAACTTTTACTCGAGAAAGAGGGTAAAGTGACGATCTTTTAAGAGAACAAGCTAGAGCCATATCAAGATTAGGGTTAGTAGTCTCTTAGGGTCGCACATGAATAATGTTCAGTGATTGAAAAGTGGTAGGTGTTTCCTGGCACGTTTAACAACCAGGTTTAAAGCTGGCTACCTGTTAACCTCGTTGTCTTCTGCAGTTGATTTAATTTCACGTGTCTCTTACTACACTTCCATCAAGGTTAAGCAACGAATCGCAGAAAAGAGATGGTTTGATGTCTTGGCTTGCTTTTTCTTTATAAGCCGCCATTTGCTCATAAATAATATAGAAATCAAAATCAGAATAAGAATTTTGCAATGATTAACCGAAAATTTCACACCACGAAAACAAAGAATTTTCTGGGTTTGTTTTCAAGATTCATCTATATTGGGTGTATATAATTACAGTTTTGATCCCTTAATTTTGATGATGGATGAACTGATTTTAAAGTTTTGATTTCTTATGTTTTGATCATATTAATGATATTTTTGACTTATAATCCAATTTTAATTTTAATTTCATCTTATGGATATATTATTATTTTACATAAATGACAATATGATTAAAATTAATTTGTTAGTCACCAAAGTGGCCAAATTAGTTTTGAATGTATGGTGATATAATTTATGTATTTTATGAAATACTATTATGAAAATTTTATTAGTTGATAGAAATTAAGGACTTTTCCTAAAGATAAATCAATATTCTATAACTAATAAATATAAAGGAGAAAATTGATATACTCTCGTCATATATGTATATTTATCCAAATATGCTAAATGTATTTGATGAAATTTATTTAATTTTTTTATAAAGTTTAAATAGCATTCTAATGATGGTGATGATATGTATTGTTGTGTTTACTCAAAGGAAACTTGTAATATATTTAATATATATGCTTCCTGTCTGAATTTGTTATGTAGTGAGCGTTTATATATTTGAAGTTATTAGCTTTCATTGTTAAGCTTCTTTTGTTACCTTGCTCATTTGTGTGAATTTCTCTGAATGGAGCGAATAAGTTACTTTCTATTGAGGTGCTTTAGATCTTGACTTGACGCTATTAGAAAACAAGCCTTCTTACCTTAATGATACCAAAACAGAGGCTAAAAAGGCACACTATAAGGCCTGGGCAAGGTCTAAGAGGCTATGTTTGAACTTTATGTGAATGAAAATTACTAACAACATTAAGTCTACTATTTTCTAGCACTAAAAATCAAAATGCTAACGATTTTCTTAAGCTTGTGGAAGATAAGTTTCGTTATGCCAATAAGGTACTTGCAGGAACACTTATGGCTGAACTCACGACCATGAAGGTTGATAGGTCAAAGAGTATGCAACAATATGTCCTTGATATGATTAATATCAAAGCAAGACTTAAGACACTATATATGGCTGTGGAAGACTCCTTCTCAATGCAGTTTATCATGAACTTAATTACTACTGAACATGGACCGTTTCACATCAATTATAATACATTAAATGATAAATGAAATATTGATAAATTGTCCAGTAAGCTTATTTAGGAGAAAGCTAGATTAAAGAAAAAAGGAGTTCATTATATTAACCTAGTGGGTCAAGGAGTTGGTAAGAAATTTAAACCAAAGACTAAGAATTTTAAGAAGAAAGGACCTGCTAAAGTTTTAAAGGTTGCTAATGGTGAAAAGAAGTGAAAAAATTAGATAAATGCCACTTCTGAAAGAAAGAATGACATTATTAGAAAGATTGCCTAAAACGTAAGGCTTGGTTCGAAAAGAAGGGTATACATTACGTTTTTGTATTCTGTATGCTTTGAATCAAACTTATCTGAAGTTCCTTCTAATGCTTGGCAGTTTAATTCAGGTATCACCACTCATGTTTCCAATATTATAAAGGGATTTTTTACAATCCAAACTATAAGCCCAACTAGCAACTTTTTATTTATGGAGAACCGAATGAAGGCCCTAATTGAAGGTGTAGGGATTTACAGGCTAACATTAGATACTGGATGTCACTTGGGTCTAATGAACACTCTCTATGCACCTTCAATTTCTAAAAATTTAATTTCTTAATTTCTGTTTCTAGACTTGATGCTAGTGGATATACCTTTAAGGTTGGACATGGTTGTTTTAATTTGTATAAGAATAATTCCTTTTTTGGTTATGGAATGCTTATGGATGGTTTATATAAATTGAAACTTGATGATGTTATTTCTGAATCCCTATTTATTTAATCATAATGTTGGAATGAAACGTAATTTGGTGAATGAACAACCTGCTTACTTGTGGCATAAACATTTGGGTCATATATCCAAAGAAAGCTTAGAAAGATTAGTAAATAATGAGATTCTACTGAATCTAGATTTTACTAATCTTGGCTTATGTGTGGAATGCATTACGGGTAAGCAAACCAAACATAGCAAGAAAGAAGCCATGAGAAGTAGTCAGATTCTTAAAATAATACACATTGACATTTATGGACCTTTTGACACTCCATCCTTTAATAAAGAAAAATACTTCATCACCTTTATAGATGATTTTTCAAGATATGGATTAATCTATTTGCTGCATGAAAAATCTCAAGCTGTAAATACCCTTAAGGTGTTTGTAAAGGAGGTTGAGAGGCAATTAGATAGAAAAGTGAAAATTATAAGATCTAATAGAGGTGTTGACTATTATGGAAAGTATGATGAATTTGAATTTGGACAGTTTCCTAGTAAGTTTGCTAAGTTCCTTGGAAGTCATAACATATGTGCATAGTGCACTATGCCAGGCACATCGCAACAAAACAGTGTGGTAGAAAGACGAAATAGAATATTAATGGATATGGTTAGGAGTATGATGAGTAATTCCTCAGTACCCAAAAGTTTGTGGATGTATGCATTTAAAACTGCTATGTATCTGTTAAACAGGGTTCCTAGTAAAGCAGTTCCTATAACTCCTTTAGAGTTATAGACTGGAAGGAAACCTAGTTTAAGATACCTGCATATTTGCGTTGTCCAGCAGAAGCACGTATCTATAATCTACATTAAAGAAAATTGGATTCTCGAATAGTTAGTAGTTACTTTATTGGTTACTTAGAGAATCCAAAGGGTACAGATTTTACTGTCTGAACCATATTTCTAAAATTGTTGAAACAACCAATGCCAAATTTTTAGAGAATGGTAAGGTTAATGGGAGTGCTAAAATAAGGTTAATGGGAGTGCTAAAAATCAAGTTGTAGATATTAATGAAATAAGGGTTGATGTTCCATTACCCATAAATGTTCTTAAACCCCACAACCAAAACAAATGTTATTCCTTCTTTGGAAGATCAAAATAATCAGGAACAACATTTGGATAATGAAGAAGTGCCTTATGAAGAACCTAACTTACCACTAGCTCATGCATCTTAACCAGATGGTATAGCTTAAAAAAAACTGTAAAGGTTAGAAGGTCAACTATTTATAATGATTAAGTGGTTTATTTGTAAGAGTCATATTATGATTATGGCATTGATAACGATCCTGTTTCGTTTTCACAAGCCATAGGCAGTGGTAAGTCTAAAAGATAGATTGATGTTATGAAAGAAGAGCTGAAATTAATGGCTTAAAATAATGTCTGGGATCTTGTAAACTTGCCAGAAGGGTCTAAATAAGTTAGCTGTGAGTGGGTCTTTAAGACCAAACGCGACTCAAATAGCAATGTTGAAAGATATAAAGCTAAACTTGTTGCCAAAGGTTACACGGAGAAAGATGATATTGATTATAAGGAGACTTTCTCACCTGTCTCAAAGAAGGATTCATTAAGAATAATTTTAGCATTAGTGGCTTAATTTAATTTAGAGCTACATTAGATAGATGTGAAAATAACCTTTCTGAATGGGGATCTTAAGGAGGAAGTTTATATGGATCAACCTGAAGGTTTTTCCATTGAAAGTAAAGAAAGAATGGTGTGTAAATTGAATAAGTCAATATATGGACTTAAACAAGCTTCTAGGCAATGGTATATTAAGTTCAATAATACCATTACTTCTTTCAATTTTGAGGAAATCATTATTGATTAGTGTATTTATCGGAAGATCAATAGGAGTAAGTTTATATTTCTTGTTTTGTATATTGATGACATTTTGCTTGTTGTTAATGACTTGGTTTGTTGCATAAGATTAAATATTTTTTTCTAAGAATTTTGAAATAAAAGATACGAGAGAGGCATCTTATTTAATTGTAATTTCAATATTTCATAAGAGATCGGAAGGTTTATTAGTATTGTCTAAGAAAGCCTATATTGAGAAAATTCTTGAGAAATTTAACATGATTAAGTGTTCAGCAGGTATAATACCTATTCAAAAGGAACATAAGTTTAGTCTTATGCAATGTCCAAAGAATGATGTGGAACATAAGGAAATGAAAACAATTCCATATACTTCTATTGTGAGCAGTTTAATGTACCTACAAACCTGTACAAGACCCGACATCAGTTTTACAGTAGGAATGCTGGGTAGATATTAAAGTAATCCTAGTGTTGATCATTGGAAGGCTAAAAAGAAAGCGTTGAGATATCTTCAAGGAACAAATGATTACATGCTCACTTATAAGAGATCTGATCATTTAGAAGTGATTGGATATTCACATTCAAATTTTGTCAGGTGTGTTAATAGTAGAAAGTCAATGTTTGGCTATTTGTTCCCATTAGCTGAAGGAGCAATCTCATGGAAAAGTGTGAAACAGTCTATCATTGCTTCATCCACTATGAAAGTAGAATTTGTAGCTTATTATGAGTCTACAATTCATGCATTATAGCTATGGAACTTTATTTTGGGCCTTAGGATTGTTGAAACAGTAAACAAACCACTGAAAATTTATTATGATAATTTTTTAGTAATTTTCTTCTCTAAAAATGAAAAACACTTCGGAGGCACAAAACACATGGAATTAAAGTATTTTGTTATTAAAGAGGAGACTCAGAAACAAAGAGTGCATATAAAACATATTAGGATGGATCTCATGGTAGTAAATCCTCTAACTAAGGGTTTACATCAAAGGCATTCAAAGAACATGTGCTTAGGATAGGTCTTAGTTGTATTGATGATTGATAATAATGTTTGATGATGATGTTTTAGCACTATTGAGTTCAATAACAATATGTTTATGAATTTTATATTTCTTATTCATTATGTTTATGTATACATGATTGTTTGAATAAGAAATTTGTATGTATTTTTATAACAAGTATATGGACTGTATATTGTTTATATACACCTTATAAACCTAAATAGTAAGTTCTTAATGTAGTGGTATATGTAAGGGAGTAAACGACTATACTACGTATGACCGTCATAACCCAAATTATGTGATTTGTTGTGATGAGGTGCTTATGATGTTGATGGTTTATAAGATTTAATTTTTTCTAGCCTTATGTTACACTATTAAATATAATAATGAAATATCCGGCCAAGTGGAAGACTGTAAGAAATATGGCCTGATGTTATGGCCCATATTTTATGTAAGCCCGTATTTAAATTGGTTTAGGTTTTTCTTAATTTAATAGTATGTTAAATCTTGACCGTTAATTTAGTAATTGATGGACGTACAAGATTTAATGTCATCAAAGAAGTGTATATAAACTAGTCCTCTCTCTACCCTAATGAAGTATAGATAAAAACAAATACAGAAAGAATGTATTTATGCATTGGGCTCCATCCAGCTATCGTACAGAAAGAGGGTTAAGAGAGAGAAACTAGTTTGTGATTATTGAAAGCTTTCTCTTTACAACATGATGAATTCCGCTCAAGGTAAGTGATTTATTTGCTTCATCTATGTGGTTATTAATATGTTCAAGATCTAAATAGGAATGAATGATTTACGTATGATTCATGATTTATGTATGATTTATGTGTTGATGATTGAATAATCAATAACAATCAAGTGGATATGAGAACATTAAAAAGGGGTCTTGAAACTGACCAAAAGGGACTGGAATTGGTCACTAGTATGAACAAAGAGTGCATAGAAACTAGGACATTGTCAATTATAAGCACCCTCTCTGACCAAAGACAAATCCTAAGATTCCTCATTTGCTTAACCACGAACCATTCTAGAAACTTACCCTTGTTCCTTTTCTATTACTACCTTCTTGTACTTACACTCTCATGAAATGGGAAATAGGCTCAAAGTGATAGGTGAACTAATTAATTGGGAAAACTACTCATGTAACATATTGGTACTTGTTACTTATTGCTATAGAAAATTAGACCTCTGTTAAAATCCTTAGACGTTGAAGTTTACAGCAGTAACGTACAACATGCAATTGATCATGCTCTTCTCTATTCGTCACTAGCCATTGTACCTATCTTTCTTTTGTTTAATACTCAATTTTTCTTTTTCTTTATTTTTTAAGCTTTGACTTTCAAATTTTATATTTTTATATTTTAATGTTTTATTATTTTCATTTTTTGATTTCAAAGATCCTAAGCTCATTAGTAACCCTCATTAAACCATTTTCATTGCTTGTCTTCCCCATCTCACCTTTAAAGAAGCTATGTACAAGGTAACTGACAATGGTTCTAGCTCACTAAGGACCAACTGTTACCTTTTCAATGTAAAAATAAAAGGAAAAGGAGGTGTTACATTTGTGATTTGGTAACGTTGACAATTTTATTGTTTTTTTAAGGCAATGAGCAAGTATGCTCGTGTGAAGATAAAGAGAGTGTATCTTCAACATTTTCATTTTTTGAGGTGTGGGGTTTAGAGAAATATTTTTTTATAAGATTTATAAGTTTCTAAATAACTTTGTTTTAACCCAAAAGATTTCCATTTTCAAGAATTCTACAAATTATATAGCTTTCATCTTTAGATTTTATAATGGTTGTGCTTTGCTGGACTATGCTAAATGCTTCCTCTATGAAAATTACACTTTCTTAGACAAAACCTTATTTAAGTTATGCTTCCTTTTGCAGCAACAAGTGCCTCACGTGGATATGTGTTTTTTGAATATCAATCAGAAAAAAGAGATGCTTTGAGCTTGAAAGGTTTGTAATATAACCTATAACAAATTCATGTTTATTCCTACTTGATTTGATATTAAAACACTACCCTACCCTACACACAAAGAAGAAAAAGTTCCTCACAATCTGTCTTCCGCACATTTTTAGTTAATTGATTGTTTGAGACTAAAATTTGCTTCTTATATATTTCTTAGCATGGATTCTGAGTAATTATATTAGACACAACCTATTTGAAGCTTTGGAGATAAAGTACAAACATTTAGATGCACTTTTTGGTGATTGATATGTACCCACATAAATATAAGGTAACCTTTAAATGATGAAAGAATGATATACTATCTCACACGATTTTCCACTTAAAAAAGAAAAAAAGAGATCGGGCAAAAAAATCTCATATATTACTTTCTTTATGATCACACTCCATACATATCAACCCACATACATATCAACCCACACTCAAAAACTTGATTCTATATATAGTTACAATTAGGTAAAATTAAAGCTACCCTTGCATTCCATATTTTAAAGGTATTTGGATTAAAAATTAATATTGTTCATGATGTTTCATAGTTAAAGATCAACTAAGAAAGTATATCTATTATTCATAGAGTATAGTAGTCTATGAATATGAATATCATTCCTACAAGAATAACAAGTATTAGTAATAATTGTCTCTCTATCGTCTAATCTAAAAAACCAATGATCAACTTAAAAGAAATAATTAATTAAACTAAAATTAGTAATCTAAAATAACAAACCAAAATAATAAATAATAATGAAATAATCAACTGATAATAAAGATCCATATTTAAAATCTCCCTCAAACTTTTGTACACTTAAATATATCTTGATTCAACTATTAATCATAGTTTCTTACATTGGTAGATTTTAAGGTTCTAATCGCATTCTTTCTCAAGAAATACAGTTCTTATCCTTAAGTTGATTAATTGAAATCTCTTTATAGTCAAAACCTTTCAGAACACGTTAACTTATTCTATGAATTCCTTTATTAAATTTGACTATAATTCAGAAGATTTATGTGCCTATCTTTAGGATTCCATGTAGCTCTTATTATTTATGTGAAGATCTACTCATATATATCACTTCTTAATCCTTATATATAAAATCTAAATTAAATTAAAATGTTAGCAAATTTTAACACAATTATCCATGAATAATTCACAAGAAAACTTAGATCTTCTATTAAATCAAAAAATCAATCTAAACAAATAGTTTTAGGTCTCATTCCATCTAAATCTATCCAATTTAATTTATATTAAGATAAAGAACATTAGCAAAAATCAAGAAATAATACAAACTAAATGAACTCTTTCTGAAGGATTTTGAAATATTAAAGGTCTTCAATTGAATATAGAGAAGTCCCTTTCTTTCACTCTAAAATATTTTGATCTTTTTCATTTCTTTTTATCTTCATTTAATAATATCCTTTGTAATAACAGTCCCCATTTATCTCATAAAATCTTATAAATTTGAAACATTACCACTAATATAAGTCCAACAATATCACTTTTATTATTCATAAAAACATCGAAATTCAGAAAATTTATTGCTAACATGGATCTTTAACGTGGATCCATGTTGCACTCATATTAATTAAAACCTCAGCCATCATAAGAATCATTGCTAAAATGAATCTCTAATATGGATTTATCTTAAGTAAAGGAGAAATAAAATATAACATAGGCTAGATATGGCTCCATTTTTTGAATTTTGCTTCGAATCCTTACCAAAATTTCTCTAATTTTACTCAAAATGTTTCAAATTTATTTCTTCTTTATTAGGGATTGTGTTTCTTCACAACATCATGTGAAGATTATGTTGTCATACGAACCACCATATTTCTCCAAGTTTAGACCCACATTCATCTGTGAAAAAGAACCAAAAGGTTACAAAATGAGTCACTTTTCAATAGGCTCCACATATGGTAGATTGTCTAACCTATGTTGAGAATATGCCCTTAAAGTAAGTATAAATAGCCTATGTTGTACACCATGTGTAGGAGCCAAAAAGAAATAAAATAAACCACTTTTCAACCTAGTCCCTATACAATCCCGTGTTGCTACCTTATCTTTTCAATTTTCTCCCTTGCATTTAATTCAAACAACATGCCTTTATATCTATCAACACATACATGTGTCTTTATGATTCACAACCCCTACAAAATCTATGTAAGTGTCATGTACTGCTTTATAGAAGGCATGTCCACCTTATATTTTCTTTCTTTACCATGTCATTAACCTATTTTCTCTAAAATTACTACTTTTCCTAAGGATCTTAAAGTGATAACTAACTCCCTAACCCTTTTTAACCATATATGGGGTGGCTTAGTGCCTTTTTTTTTTACCACATTTTTTGCGTCATTCAATTTCTTTTATTGTACCCCTAATTTTACTACTTTGATGTATTATAAATTATTAAACATTCGAAATAGCCTATTTACCAGTTAGGGATAAGACTGCGTACTTCTAGACCTTTTTAGATCCCGCGATTAGGTGAATTGGGAACTATATGGGTTATATGGTCAAAGATTCTTAGTGCTAATTATCTAGGCTACTTTATTACGTTTAATTTGTTTGAGTAAACCAAATAATTAGAGATTGAAATTGAAAAAATTCATAATTTAAAGGCTTGCAAATACACTTCAAAATGTCACAAAAATAAGAACACAATTTTAGTTTAGAGAATCAAATTATAAAGGTTAAGGTCATTCTCTCCATACCAAATGCATTAAAGGACAATTTGGTTTTTTGGTATTCATTAAAGGGCAATGTGGTCATTTTACATGGTGTTGGTGGAAGGATGAGTCATTAGAAGAGAACCAATAGGAAGGTGACCTGTGGAATCCTTTAAATGAGTATAAAAAAGCATAAAGTAAGACATTTAACTTCGTTCTTTAATATAACCGTGAGTGTTTGAGAGAAAGTAAACGTGAGAAACCAAAAACAAAAGCGAAAAGAAGAGAAGCAAGTGTGAAGGTCGGCCAAGGAGAGAGGAAGAAGAGGGCTTTCATTGTTGATGGGTTTTGATGGAGATTTGAAGAGAACTTGATCAAGTAAAGGTATTTAACAAATACTCAAAAGATTGGAGGAAAAAGTGGTAAGTTTTCCTAGCTTAAATTTCTGATATTTGTGGATTTTTAGTATAGGTGAATGTATTTTGTATAAATAACGAATGCATATGAATGTTTTAAAGTTAAATTCATGAATATGTTTTAGTTTTTTTAAAAGATTATTGAAGTAATTGTTGAGATTGCTTGTGAATGAACTTTAAGTCCAAAAATTATAGTGGGGATTTTGATGTGATTATAGAAGTGTTTCAAACTTTTACAGATATTTTGAAAATGTTGGGAATATCAAAATATAATCGTTGTGCTACCGAAGTTTTTAATAAAATGGTTTTAAAAGAACTCCACTGCTTATGTCTTTTAATGGTAAGTTAAGGATTTTTAGTAAAAAGGGCAATAGGCTTAGTTCCACAGGAACCTTCCAGCTCAGATATCGACTGGAGGGCCACTATGGGGTGTTGGGTAGGCCGCCTAGTCATCTCAGGATAGGAGCCTGTCAATGTAGAAGCCTGTCAATGAAGTTTTTATAAATTGAAAGAAGGGCTAATGACAACTCATGTACCCACATTACTAATGGGGACTAATGGAATTGTAAGTGTTCTTTAAATTGATTTTATGCAAATAGTTTCTATTTATGGAGACTAGCAAGTTGTGAGTGTATTTTAATTGTTTTATATGATTAAATTCTTTGCAAAAGAATTAATGACGTGAGTATTCTTTAAATTGATTTTATGATAATGATTTCTATTCTATTGTGAAGTGAATATTGATTATAAATTTTATCTGAATACTGTTAGTATAAGTTTATGTTTTAGTAATATATGAATTGAAGTTTGAAAGTTAAACCTTATATGATTTGAGTTTACATTGAGATGATATTATTAGTTGATAAAAAGGAAATGATTTCTAGCCTATGGTATATCGATAGGTTTTATACAGGTTATTATACTAGTGTATAACCGTTAACCCAACACAAGTAAGCAATGTAGAACTAGCTTCGTAACTAGCGGTAATCAGTTGCGGGTAAGCGATGTAGAAATTAACTACCAGTTACGGAGCTGGTTTTACATCATTTACCCGTACTATGTTAACCTCTATATCTTCTCCATACAATAACTAAATAAAAACAAATAAGAGAAGAGAGAATATATGGCTTATAAGTTGAAGAACAAAGCTGGAACTTGGTGTGGCAGCTTTGATATCTCTTGAAACCATTTGATTTTCCTTGAAAATCCACCAAAAAATGTGTCTACCTTCCTTATTTCGGTTTCACGACCCTCTCCTTTTTTAGGGTTTAAAATGGCAATTTTACACGCCCTTAGGTGCTTAAACCTACTTAAGATGCAAGTGGAGCAAGCTAGAATTGCCAGCTGGAAAGTTGGAAATTTCCAACTTTTACCTAGGTCACGATCATGACCTATTATTTTCCAGCCTTATTTTCTTCTTTTGTTTCTCCTATGTTACCTAAAACAACTCCATATGCAATTAA
The DNA here is from genome assembly GCA_025629805.1 of Erythroxylum baracoense. Classification (NCBI taxonomy): domain Eukaryota; kingdom Viridiplantae; phylum Streptophyta; class Magnoliopsida; order Malpighiales; family Erythroxylaceae; genus Erythroxylum; species Erythroxylum baracoense. The sequence goes on along the minus strand of JAOTAY010000190.1, from coordinate 32,656,708 downwards.
GTTGATAATCAACAAAGATAAGGTCCAAATCTTGCCCAAACCTTGACATACAACCATGCAAAATGTATGTACATCAAAACACATAAAAAAGCATGCAAAATCAAAGATTAAAACCTTCATTTATAACCTAACATGCAATTCATTATATACAATCACATACACATGTAGGTTATACGAAAATTATACAAAACCTAGGCTAAACATCCTATTATTATACTAAATATACACATTATCACATAAAATGACTTAAACAATCCTATAAAAAATATCACTTATCATATACTTGCCCATGTTCACACTTTAAGCCTATGTTTGCTCTAAATTAAAGGATCTTGTGATTTCAAGTATGCGATTAAGTATATGCTCGTGTACCACCTAGAAACCTAATGTTTGAACTATAAAAGGTAAAATTAAAAGGAAAAGTGAGAAGGAAGCTTGAGGGGCACAATTAGATACCTAAAATTGTAAAGACAATGAAGAATAAGCTAGGATACATATTTAGAGTGAATTTCCATTGATCTAAAACGAATTTCTTATAGATTAAAAGGGATTTTATCATGTTTCGTTTGATTTTTATTTTTCCTTTAGTTTTGATGCTATGTCTTTCATTATGAGGAACCAAATCATTATGGTACTTGGATAAGATTAACCTCGAAATGGATTTTTTAGTGATTTCATTTTAATTTCATTTATTCTCCATGAAAGATTATGTGATCTTTATTATTCTTGAATTGACATTGTCAGTATGTCAATTCATATTTAACTTCATAAAATTGGGATTAAGAAATCCTTTATATAAATTGATCTAGCATAAATGAAAGAGTTACATGTAAAGATAAAGATAGGTTGAAATATATTTTTTAGATTATAGTCAAACTTAATATAGAATGTGAGTACGAAAGGTCATCCGCATCTGTCTGTGGCCAGTTTATTTGCTCTCTGTCATGATCGTGGCCCTGTGCTCAAGCTTCTGTCATGACTGCGACCCTAGGTTATTTCCTGGATCTTCTCCGATTCTCCTCCAAACACCCTTGATGGTTTCTCCTCCATGGATGGCTCTCCAAACTTTGTCAAACTTCTTGCTTTTAGCATATATTTGTGTTCACTCCCTTAATCTATATGTAAACACAAGATGAACACAAATTGAGTATTTAAACACAACAATAGGATTGAAAAGACATTGAAATGCATAAGAAAATCTAAGATAATTCAATCCTATCAAGCTACTATGCACATTTAAGGATTATATGAATATGCTTTAAGTAATAATTGAAATCAAAAGTTCAATTAAGCAATACAAAGTTTTAAGCTATAATTCCTAGTTTTACCATCAAACCAATTTTTACTAATTATGTTCTCTTTTAATATAAATAAATATAGAAGAAAGGAACATAAATTTGTATTAATTATGTTCTTTTCTAATCATCACATCAATGACCTAAAAATGAGCTTTTAAATCTTTAGTGAAGAAACAAAAGCATTTTAGGTTAAAAAGCAAAAATGGTATATCTAATTTTATATACCATATATGACGAAAGATGATAGCTAGATGTATGGACTAATTCACTTCTAATAGTAATATATGGTTTAAGTATTGTAAGGAAAATATTTATCTTTTAAGTGCTAAAATTAATATTTATATGTAGATTTTCATAGATAAGCAAGAATTTGGTGTAATCTACCAAGTCTAACCTAAAATATATAATGGAATATAAAAAATGATGTTTTAGTAGATATTCTTTACATATCCAACTATCCCCAAGTTTAGTCAGAAATTTTTTTTGTCTTACTTATTACCATTACATAATAGCTTTTTATTAAGAAAACTACAGTTGATGGATTCATTTTGAGAAAACGTTTCCTATTATTGTGTATGTTAATTATTCACTTGATGACTTATTTTTATTTACTACTTATTCAGTTGCATTGATTTATATAGATAAATTGGTAGAATTTCAAGTACTCATAATAATTTAACCTCTTTAAGAGGATTTAATGATCTAGCTTAGGCTCATGCAAGATTAGTTTCTAGCGTGAAGAATCAGACTATTTGTTTATATTATAACAAACATTTGAAAAAGTGAGAATCACTTGATTAAATAAACATTTAGTTGGGATCAAAGGTAATGTGGAGTCCTACAAGAAAGTTAGTCATTATGAGAAATGGTAGATGAAATTTTTCTTTGAAAAGTATCATAATGAGAAAGAAAGAAGGTAAAGACTGAATTAAGAAATTGGTAATGGAAAATCTTTTTACAGTGGTTAGGATGATAATGATAGTTTTGAAGGTAGTATTCTTACCAATAAGAAAAGATTGTTGCAATTGATATAAGGAAAAGAAAAAGACATGTGCCTAACTTTTTTTTCTCCATAAACAACTCTCATAACTTAAATTTTAATCTATAATGCATTACAATCTAAAAAAACAATTCATAATATAGATATGGCAATGGCTAGATGGTGGTATGATGCATATATGTCATTAAATGTTGCTCAATCTTATTATTACCGAACTATAGTGGATGTTATTTCCTCTTATGATCTAGAATATAAGGCTCCTTCGATTGATGACAAAAGAGGTAATCTTTTAAGAAGTTATGCTAGTGAAATAAAAATGTTATTTGAGTGAGAGAAGAATGACTTTAGTAACTTATGGTGTTAATGACTTTAGTAACTTATGGTGTTAATGACTTTAGTAACTTATGGTGTTCAATCATGTATGACGATTGGAAAAATAAATGAGAGGATCACATTATCAATTTTTAAATTATTCTACTAAGGAAAAGATGTTTTTAAAGTCTATTGATACATCTAACCTTATAAGGAATGTTGATAGTCTATTAAAGATATTTGGTGAAGTTTTGAATAAAGGTAGAACTAAAAATATTGTACAATTTATCACTAACAATGATAGTGCTTATAAAGCAGCCAGGAAGAGGTTGTAAAGTAGGTATAATTCTTTCCATTATACTCCTTATGATGCACATTATATTAACTTGATGCTAAAAAATGTAGGAGATATATTCCTATCATTTGTGAAACTGTGCAGAAAGCGAGAAAAGAGACTAAGCTCATTTATAATTATGCATATACTTTGAACTTAAAGACAAAGGATTTCACTAATGGTAGGAATTTATATCATCCTACAATTACAAGATTCACAACTAATTTCTTATCTTTTTAGCGTTTTATTCAAATGAAAAAGGAATTGAAGCAAATGTATATAAGTGATAAGTGGGCTTGTATCTTAACTTGTCAAGTTTAATACTGAAATGGAAGTTTTTAGTATTATACTCGAATATGGTCCTAATGTTAGTTTGTCATATGAGTTTGTGAGCCTTTAGTGAGAGTATTTCATCTAGCTGATAGTGATGAGAAGGCAACATCTGTTACTTTTATGGTGTTATGGAGAGGACAAAAAAGCAATCAAGGCTAATCTTAAAATTAGGTCTTCCTTGTACACATCTTAACTTGCAGTGAACAATGAAAGGTTGGGAAGATAACTTTATTCTTTATTGTTTGTTGTTAGGACATATTTTAATCTAAGTATCTATTTTAGACCGCGTTTTACAAATAAATATAAAGTTAATAGTGGAATGTTATTAACTACCCCAATAATTCTTTTGCATGAGATGATGTAAGATTCCTTAGCTCACAAAAGGAGGCATACAAGGATGTTTACGGTGATTTTGGGATGTCTATTGTATTATGTTAAAGAAACAAACTTAATCTATGTATATATTTCTCTACTTTTGTTACTTGTTTAAAATTAATCATCACTTTATTTCATTTATAAGATTATTTTTGTTGTCTTACAGTTGCCTGCGTGACCAATTCAAAAATGGTGTTTATAATTATAAAAGTTTGTAATTCAAATTTTAAGTCAATATGTAAGTGCAAATAGGTGTAAGAGGAATTATAGCACAATTGAAATCATTCGTTTTAAAAAAGAAATAGGTTAGAATACAAGAAATTAAATAATTTGATATTTGTTCGATACAACTTGAAGTTTCGAAAAACTTATATTATTATCATTATTAATTTGAATATAATTTCTTAATAATTTAATTTTATTTGTTTACTAGGACTATTAATAGAATAAGTAGTTATATAGATCCAAATTAGATTCATCATATCAATCTTTTTGTGGATTAGATTTTCGAGAAATCAAATTTTATAGATGAAAGTAATTTAGAAGATAACCTTGGATGAGAAACTATTAGTATGTCATTAGGTAAAATGAGCTTAAATGATAGTAATGATGAGATTTCTCTCAATGATAAGGATTTCGAACCAAATAAAAATTAGGACCAATGCGATCCAAACAAATATGTAATGGAATGAAATTTCATGTTTTCATTTTTCTTATCTCTTTTAATTTTTGATATATATTTATAAAAATTTATATATGTAATATAAATATAAAACTTTTAGTTGTAAGTATTCTTATTTTAGGTTTCACTTCTATTTTATTACATTTCTCGACACGGAGTCTTATTAGTATACTCGTGGACTAATATTGTTCTTATTATATGATATTTTGATGTAATTAATTTTAATTTTTAAAGTACTTTATATTATTCCTAGCTTTATATTTAATTATATTTTTTATATTAATTGTGAAAATTATTATTAATATAAATAAAGAAATTGTTGTTATATCAAATTTATATTATAATTTTTTGAGATATATTGAAGTTAAAAAGATTATAACATAATATATTGCGAACTGTTTTATAAATTTATAAAATGAAATAGTATCCAAGTTTTAGCTACGTAACTTGCGGCTTAGAGAAATCACAAGGAACTAAGAAATAGCTCATCGTAACTTAAATATTGGTGGTGAGTATTTTAATTGAAGAAATGTCGCCTTACCAAGTTTTGGTTTGCCACTGGCGATAGTATTCTATTGCTTCACACTTATCCCAACCCAACTTTCACTTGCTCAACTAATCTTTCTTTATTTTGGAGAACTTTCAACCATTACGACAAGGTAATTAATCAAAATAAGTATTAATTTAATACAGTGCTAACTCTAGTTTCCTAGCATCTAAAATTATTCAATTACTCTAATATTTGATACTTCAAAGTACACAACATCCATAAAAGCAATGGAGATGGCATTTTGTTAAAATGAAATTCTCTTTGATGGAAGTAGCTTAGATGAATTTCTTTGTTGTTGGGTTGGGTGTATTGCATTCTTTGCTGGAAAAAACATAAACACAACTGATTGTGGATTCCAGCGATTGCGTGTGACACGTGTGCCATTCCCATTGCTCTGACCCCCAACTGGACCCTAACTACCGGTCATACCAGTCCAAATCCTGTAAACAAAACATACGTATCTGGCTGTCATCCACGCTAACGTTAAAACTAAACTCAAAACCATCCGATTCTAACAAATCGACTCTGTAATTCAGAAACCAACTCGGTTACTCAGGTACTTCCCGTAACGGCCAAGTCACGGTGGAACAACACCATACTACAAGAGGCCACCACATCGCTTCCACCAGGCTACGTTAAGTAACGAAAGAGTGAGACAAAAGCCACCGTCTTGTTCTGGCTGAATCGTAAATTGACATGAGAAACAGAAATTTGCAGCGTAGAAACAGATTCACATATTTTTTATATAATGGAAGGCTACAATTGTTAGTGTAAGGTTGTGGAAGCTAGCTTGAAACAGAAATCTGTTTGCTAGGTTCTCCTTTTATTTACGGGTAACCTTTTCCTTGCAACACATTGGTGTTCTCAATTTTCCAGCTTGCGCAGGAACCAAGGAGAAAGTTTAAAACTTTATTGGTATTTGGTTTTGGGGTTTGTCGATGACTTTTCAAGAGGATGATTGTGGTTTGGTTCCAGCGTTGCGAATGAGTGCCGAGGGGGATGTTGGAAAAGGGGAATATGTGAAATTGGGGAATAATCATGAAGTGGAGGAGGGGTTTAATGGGGTTCAAGAAACGGAAGGGTCTAGTGTTTTCTGTTGGAGATGGAGAGGTTGTGTGGTATGGTATTGGATCAAATTGGCTTTGTTGTTCACTTGTTTGGGACTCTTGGCTGCAGTTTTTCTCAAATGGGTTGCCCCTTTTTTCATGGATAAGGTTGGTTATGCTTATTATTTCTTTTATGTCTTTGTAGTTATACCATGTCATCTGTGATTTCAGCTTATTGGTTTTGATTCTCATTATGGTGCTGGGGATTTCTTATACGGGGTTTGGAAGCTCTCTTTGTTGTTTTCGCCACGAATTTCTATGGTTTTATGGGCTATTAGTGTGTACCTAATACTCCTTTGTTTTTAGTCTTTTTCCTTCTTTTTCTTGTTGGGTTCGTTCTGTTGTGCTTTCTTTGGTTCCCTTTTCACGCTATGTCTTATATGATTATATTTGATTGAGGATCTTATTATTTTCTCCAGGAATTCATATGTTGGACTAGCCTTGAAATGAGTGTAGATGTTTATTGGATCATGAGTTTTTTGAAACTGTTGATTTTATGCTTCAGAATTGTTCTTTAATAAGGAAGCTTATTTTTCTTTTGAGTCATGGCGTATTGTGCTTGAATGTGCATAATATCGTACCCTCATCCTTGGATGGGTGCGTGATTTTATTCTAAGTATCTTCTGCCAATCTGTAGAGGGAAAAGATATCAGGATTATTCGTGCGTGGTGGCATCTGGGAGTTGGTTCTTAATTTACTTCGTGTTTTGGATTATGCTAGTGCTAAAGAAGCATGGTTTCCTTGCAACTTGTCATGCGATATTTGAAGCTACTTGAGCATACTCTGCCTCACTGTGGATAGGCCTTTGAAATCTTCCTTTTTATGATCTTGCAGAGCACGGAGTTGATCCATTGATTATATAAAACGTGTTCTCTGTCTCTGGAATACTTTTAATTGTGAGAATATAATCTTCATTGCAAATTTCATGATTAGTACTAATAATGAGATTTCCAGTCACTGTATGCATGTTAAATGAGTGTGATATGTACCTTAGTGAAAAACTGACAATCTTATATCCAGGTCAATCATGATACAATGTACTTAATGGATATATTCTGTATGCTTTACAGTTGTTGCAGCGAAATTTACTAACTAGTCATCTGCTTTTTGTTAATTATATGGTTCTTATGCTTAACTTGATACTTAGCTGGGTTTTTTTCTTTGTGGTACTTTCTTGATCTTGCACCATGAAGGATCCCATGGTGGCATATGCTCCTTTGAAAATTTGATTAGAATTAATGGACAAGGTACTGTGGAATTGAATGGCAACCATATGTTCTAAATAAACCTTTCCCTAATAATAAGCTTAGTAAAACTAATCATAGATTGTGTTAGTAATATTCTGGACCAGAATATATGCTATTTACATTGCATGCTTACATCAGCATGTTCGCTATCTGACATATACGACTTCAGGAGATTATACCTATCATAAACTGGGAGACAGCAACATTTAGTACCCCGGTGCTGGCAGTTCTGCTCTTTGCAACTGTGGCTTTATTCCCTGCACTTCTTTTACCTTCTACACCTTCTATGTGGGTTGTTGGAATGACATTTGGCTACGGCATTGGATTTCTGTTAATTATATCAGCAATTGCCGTGGGTGTATCGCTTCCATTTTTTATTGGTTCCCTGTTTCTTCACAAAATTCAAGTATGTACCCTGTTCCAAGATATTATTGCGATTCTCACACCCTTTTTCCTTCTACACTTGGGACTTGAAGGGTTAATCAAACATCTTTGATACAGGGTTGGTTGGAAAAATATCCAAAGAAAGCTGCTATATTGAGAGCAGCTGGTGAAGGAAACTGGTTTCATCAGTTTCGAAGTGTGACTTTGATCAGGATTTCTCCATTCCCATATATTTTGTACAATTACTGTGCTGTGGCAACAAATGTCAAGTATGGTCCTTATATCTTGGGTTCATTGGTTGGAATGGTGCCAGATATTTTTCTTGCAATATATACGTAAGAGCTTTTTCCCTTCCCCTTTCTCATTAATATATCCTATTTTCCCCTTACATGTGTGTGGATCTGTCTGTGCTCCGAAACTTACATTAATGAAGTTAACATAAACTTTCAACTGGAAGATTTCCCTTGAGGAAAATGATGAGGATGGAAACAAACACAACCAGTTGTTAAGGTAAATATATGATGCAGGAAAATGGTACATAGAGGAAAACGGAGTCATAAAATTGTCTCGCAATTTCTTTTCTCACGACTAGATGCATTGTATTCTTTCTTACTCTGATTCTTTCGTTGTAGTTCTCTATCTCTTTTCCAGGTTGGTATTCCTGGATTATATTTGCCCATTTTGCCACTTTCTTTTTTCGCTCTGTGAATTCTTTTCCTCATCTTACTTAAACGACAGCCTTTTCCAAAGTAAAAGCTAGCCTTTCTCCAAAGTAAAAGCGAGCATTTTTCTATAGTCCTTAGGAACATGTTCTTTCTTCCAAATGCTAGTCATTTATTTGCCAACATTTTGTTTTTCTCATCCCTACCCTCGCCTGTTACATAAGCTTAAGTGAGTTTTGTCGGTAGCTGTCTTTAAGAGTATGGGGTGGACTTTCAACGGTCAGAGGATGGTTTGTGGAGTAGAGTTTGTGTAACATGAAAATATTCATTTTCATCTTATTTTTTCCTTTTTGCTCTTTCTCTTCTTCTCATGCAAGAAATTCTTCACTTAAGGTCCTGTGTTCTATTCGTATGTTTCCCTGTTTCCTCTTCTATTTTTTTTCTTTTCCTTTGGAACCCTGCTTTATTAGTTGTTCTCTGTGTTCTCCAGAGAAAATGTAGAACTGCAATGTTTTGTGTTTCTGTGTATATTGTCTTAATGGCTCTTGAGCTTGTATATTTCTTCCATTTATTGCAGTGGGATCCTTATACACGACTTGGCAGATGCTACTGATGACCACCATTCTCTTTCAGCTTCACAAATTATCTTCAATGTTATTGGTTTCTGTTGTAGTGTAGCTACCACAATTATCTTCACAGTATATTCGAAAAGGAAGCTAAGAGTATCTCAAGGGGAACCATTATTGGCCTAGTCTCTCAGGTCTTGTTTGAGTCAGTATTAATCTAAACCAGCGTGTTCACAATCGCATAATTGGTCATTGCACTAGTGGATGAGGTTAAATTTGTTCAATCACTTCATCCATGGTCGACTAATTGAAGGACAATGTCAATGATGCTACACAGACAACAAGGAACAAGAGAAAAATCTAATTCGGATACAAGCAAGCTTTCTGATTTCTTTCATTTCAGCTAACTTTTCTTTACACCTTCCTCTATTCTTATCTGTATATGATTGAAACGAAAGTCTCAAAAGATCAGGCAAAATTTGTTATTTAAGTGTGCATATGTAAAGTGTTATGTAGTTCATTGACGTCAATTATTGTAAGTATCCGCCCTTGTACCAAGATTTCAGTTTGGTGTATATGAATTTCTTCATTGTACACGCGTTCAAAGAGGGGAGCAGATTTGTTAGGCTGAACTTGTCCTTTTAGAGAAGGAAACCTAAATTGTACGGAAGCCTATTTATATGGGCGAGCCCCTACTTCCCCACTTTGTACAGATTGTCACGTAAGATGTTTCCTCCCTGCAGGAATCTTAAGGCTGAAAAATGTAAGCTTTGCTGCTTCAGAATAATTTGCCTGAAGACTCAGACAGACATCTTGTTTTCTGATTTTGTTCCAAATATATTTGTACATTTTAGGATTGTTTGATTCTATTTCTGTTTTTTTGTTGTAATTTTTAATTTTTATTTTCAATTTTTTCTTTTTGTTTTTCTTTCAAATAAAAACAAAAACTTATTTGTTTGTTAATGTTAATGTAATTATATTTTTATCACTGATGATAATTATACATTAGATAAAACTTAAAGATAAATTATTTTTTAGTAAATAAATTTTATTTAATTTTTTATATAATATTTATTAGCAAATTATTAATAAAATTATGTTATTTTAATAAAATAAATAATTTATAAATTAAAATTTTATTTCTAAATTAATATTTATTTGAAATATATTTTAATTATTAAATCAAATTTTATTTGAATATTATATATTTTAATTTTAATTATATTTATTAATAATTATTAGAATTTAATTACGTATAATTTAATTATAAAAGTTAAATAAAATTCAATTAAACATAATTTTATTGATAATTAATTTTAATTTATTAAATATATAATATTAAATTAAATTATTCATAATTTTTATTAATAATTAAATAATATATATTTAAATGATAATAAATCATATTAAAAAAATAAGAAACAAAAACTACTTTTTATAATTTTCATAATTTTTAAAAAGAGGAAGAAACTAAAAAATAAATAATTTTTTTACTGCACTTAAAAATAAAAATTAAAAATCAAAAACAAAAATAGAAGGTAAACCAGAAACAAATACGCCATGAGCTTGTAGCTCAATGGTATGGCCCTTCCCCCGGTTGTACAGTGACTTGATTTTGATCAAAAGTTTAATATTAGATACCGAGACATTTTAAATTTAAATTATATACTTGTTATTTTAATTTATAATTATAATAAAATTAATATTAATATTAACATTTATTTTTAAATATATATTAATGTGCAAATATTTTTTAATATTTACAAGTATTTAGACATGAAAATATATATTTATAAAATATTTAAATACAAAATTTTTTATAAGTAGTTATTATATGTTTTTATATCTTTGTAAGATAGATTTTGAATCCTTTATAAAATACAGCACAAAAAGTATAAATTTAATATTTTTCTATTGTAACAAAAGATTCCCTTTTTATGTAAAAAAGTCTCATTTTAAGAATTATGATTGTCACAGGTGTCTAACATATTCATACCTAATCTTAACATTTGTTAATGTCTACGCGAATAAAAATGTAAACAAATTTTAATTTTCTGTAACATAAATTTATTTATTTTTAATAAACATAAGAGTCCTATTGTATTACTTGTTTGTCACATGACACATTAAGAAGTGCATGCTTAAATTTATTTGTCAATTTTATTTAATTTTTATTAAATATAAATGAAATAATTTGATTCCAACCTAATTAAACTTTTTATTTGATGTAAATTTATTTTTTATTAGATATGTGAGTCTTATTATTTCAAGTCGTACAATAAAACTATATGTTATATCAAACTTAAATTTATTTGTTAATTTTATTAAATTTTTGTTAAGCCTTAATTAATTCTAATTAATTTCATTTAACCTCAATAATTTAGTTAAACCTTAATTAAAATTTTTTAACTCAAAAGACCCTTAATTATTCAAAATTCTTAATTTAATTTATCTATTTAATGCCAATTAGTGTCTCTTTTTAGTTTTTTGTTTTTACTCACGCTCCTTTTCCCACCAACTACAACCTACATATTCTAGCAAAATTGTACCAGAAGCTAGAAACCACTTCTGTATTATGAAGAATTTGGAGCATCAAACTTGTGAAAGCCTCCTGTCTCCATCAACTTCTTCTGTTTACACTCTTTTAACCACTTCTCGTATTCTACAGAACTTAAAATCACGTTTAAGGTTATGTCTTCAAACTGGCTTCTCATCTCTACAAGTACCTCATCATTTGAACTGTTTTTGTTCTTATTCTTGGATTTATACAGCTCTTTCAACAATGTTCTCAACTCGGATTCTCACACAAATTTGAACATCTTCAACCGTTGGTTGGAAAGCGCTCAACCGGGGCTAAAACGTAAACATGACTCAATCATAGACTAACAGATCAATGGCTAGAGTTTCTGGTGCTACCTTGTTAGGATCTGTGGACTGTAGTTGGTCGGAAAAGGAATGAGAGGGGAAAGACGATGATATGAGAGGACACAATGATTCATGGAAGTGTTGAAGTATAAGTTTTTTTGTTGTATATTTCTAATTTAGAAGAAAGCCCTTAAATAGGCTCATATACATGGACCATATTAGAGGATTACATCAAGGCATATCAATGATATTTCCTATAAGACACATATCTTATATAGGAAAATATATTTCCTTCCATACAAATCACCTACAAATTAGCTAATCACACACCAACACTCCCCTTTAAGTTGGTGCGAAAATATAGCCTAACTTAGATAGAGATTTATTATGAACTCCCGCAGGAACTGCATAGGTTAGAATGTCTGCTAGCTCCTCACTTGATCGAATGAAAGGAATATCCACCAACTTCAAATTCAGCCTCTCTTTGATAAAGTGTCGGCCTACCTCAATGTGTTTAGTTCGATCATATTGAACTGGATTATTAGCTATTTCTTAGGCTGCTTAATTGTCATAGTATAATAGCATAGGTTCCTTTAGCTTAAAACTTATTTTAGCAATTGAGATTCTAAGCCATAAAGTTCACATATCCCATGAACCATGTCTCTGTATTATACTTTTGCTAAAGACCTTGTTGTTAAATTTTGTATTTTACTTTGCCATGCGACAAGATTTTCAGCAACAAATGCAAAATGGCCATAGGTAGACCTTCGATCGGTGATGTTTCCTGCCCAATCCACATCAGTAAATCCTTTCACTTCCATATGTCCATGTCTCTTAAAGGTCAAACCTTTTCTTGGAGCCCCCTTTAGGTAACTTAAAATCCTCATTATAGCAACCATATGATGTTTACTTGGTGTAACATCCCATTAACCCATGGTGTTAGCCCCTGAAATTTTGTTTTTTATTGAATTAAGCATGATATTTTATGGAATAAGCATGGAATTTGAATTTTGCCTTAGAATGAATTGAGGGCATTTTTGGCAAGTCACTTAAGTTTAAAAGGCATGAAGTATAGGTACCAGAAGAAATATAGGTACCAGATGAAGCATCAGATGAAGCACCAGACGAAGTGCCAAATGAAGCAAAAGTACCAGACAAAGTGCCAGACAAAGCAGAAGCACCAGACGAAGCACCAGATGAAGCACCAGACGAAGTGCCAGATGAAGTAGAAGCACCAGACGATGCATCAGACGAAGTGCCAGACGATGTATCAGAAGAAGCACTAGACGAAAAGATAGATATGATAGTATTTTGACCATAACTTCATTATCCGACCTACAAAGAAGTGATTTTTGAACCAATAGATTTCTAACACATTTTTCTGTCTCTCCAAAAAGCATTTGGTAGCCTTGGTGTTGAGCATATTTTGGCTTTTAAGCATATATCGATCTGTATAATAGGAAACTATAGGATGTTATTAGAATGATGATGAACCGATGATAGTAAATATGAGAGATTATTAAGAAATTAGAAAGTACATTTCATGCTCATGCCTTATATAATATGCACCTACACGTGAATATTGAATTTTTACACATGAAAATAATTGTATATGCATTCATTGACAATTCCTGGGTATAATTGATTTATATACGTAAAAGGTAATTTTTTAATTGAGAATTGTGGTTTTTATATGTTAAAAACCGATTTAGAGAGTGTATTTCGTTATTTAAAATTTTTGGTGAATTTTAGGAAAAACTTTTGAAATTTTGGAAAATTTTTGGACTAGGAAAAATGCTAAATAACAAGACAATCGATAAATGGAAGTGGAATTAAGAGCCAAATGATAGTGGAAATTTCTATAAACAAATTTGGGATTTAATGACTTATGTCAATAAAATTTGGGAGATAATTGGAGTAGAAATTGGAATTGATTGGACCAGTTAAATGAAAGAACCTAGTTTAAAGTTATAAGAATTGGACATGTGGCAAGTGACAAGTGTCTTGTTTTCTTCTTCTTCTACGTGACTTCTCCATTTTCTTCAAGCTTCTACACCTTCTTCATGAATTTTGTTGCTCACCCTTCACCAACTTTGAACCTAGCCCTCTTATCTTTCAATTGCCACTCTCATCTTGCTCTCTTCTTCATTTCCCACTAAAGACCCAACGTCCATGATGATGTACATGAGTGACATGGGAATTTAGGGCTTTTTGTTATGTTTGAAGACATTGAAGAGAAATCATGTAAGTAGTTGTTAATCTTCATGGTTTTGCTAAATAAAGCACTTATGATGATGTTTTAGTGTTTAATGATCATGATTGAGGAGTTGAGAGATGTGTGACATTTAAGTTGTTTTAAGGAAGGATTGAGAGACTAAATGGTGATGAAGAGGGGGCTAGAAAATGGTAGTTATAACATTTCCATTGATTAAGCTTCTATATTTTAGCCATAACTTATTCTGTAGTTATCCAAATGAGATGATTCTTAATCTAGATTAAAATAGAGATAAATGGCTACATTTTTCATGACGACACCAAATTTGAATTCTGTCGTTAAGGGTTTTAAAAATTGACATGAATTTGAGAATTGGGTGTAGTAAATAGATGGACGAAAGTATATGTTTGTGTCTTATTTTTACCGAATAAACTATATTTATAGAGACCGAATCAAACAAATGTGTCTTCACAAAAGTTGTAAATTATTCTCTTATCTTTCAACTGGTATTATGTCTGTAATTTTTAAATACCTGAGTTAAAAGTTATGAGTTGTACAATTTGGGTATGATCATGAACTAGCTAAGAGTTCAATTATACATAATATGTGGTATTGTGAGTATAACTCATTGGATACTGAGTCAAATTGAATGATCTTGGTGTTTTTAGAAACTTAAGAGATAGACAAACAATTTTCTAAAAGAAAATACCCTTGAATTACTTCATTTTCATTATTAGATTGATCGTGGAAAGTTGACCAAAAAGTGTGACTTAGGAAAAATCTGAATTGAAGAAATGAGTTATGAATTTTGATTTTTGTGGTTTTATTGAGGAATAAACTATAAGTATAAATGATACCTATGTGAGTTTGGAAATATGTATGATTACATGATGAGAATAATGAAAAGATACCGGGGTTGTCATGAACATGCATTGTACATGTTTCATATACATACATGTGCATAAACGAATATTTATAATTGTGCTAAATTGTGATATGTGTATATTGTTTGTTATATAGAAGCAATTGGAACGTCAACATCTCAACGTTGTCGGAAGTTCAAGGCAATAGCTTCAGAAGCAAACAGTGAGTAACCTAGACGGTCTCACTCAATTATTGTTGTGTTAAATTATGTTTTGACTTATCCTATAAATGTGTAATGTTAGTACTGAAATCTAGACACAAAGGTCCGATGATTGTGATGTATGGATGAGATATTAAAGTGCTACTTGTGTGTAAATGGGAAGAATTAATTGTTTCTTGAATTAATTGATTAATTATGAGATGCATTCCATACATGAATGCATGATCAGATAATAAAAGTTGTGACCTGAGCAGCCACCCAAAATGAGCTCGAAGCTCTGAATGTGATTAAGAGCCAAAGGCTCACCATGTAAAATGAGCCCTGTATCCCCAGCAGATAAAGGATAGTATCAATGAGCCTGGTATCCATAATGGATAGGGGATAGTTTAGGCACTCGGTCACAAAAATGTAATAATTAGAAAAGAGTCACATGTGCATTCCATACAAACTGTATTAAGTACGTTTGATGGATTGAAATGCAATTGTCTAACTCTTAAATGAGAATGTGATATGTGATATTATATGTCAAAAGACATTGATGTGAATTATCTGTTATGTGAAATGTTATGTTGCATGAATTGAGTGAACCATCAATGATGGTTACCTCATCTGAGTTTGCAAAACTCTCTCAAAATTGCACGTTGACATTTCAGGATATAGAGAGGATTCTAGCTACTGAGAGACCGTACAAGAAGGTTAATTCTTGTACTTTGTGAAGAAGATATGGCTCAAAGGTCAATCAACTGGACTGAAGGATTTAGTTAGATCTTTTGTATTTTCCTGTTTCATGTAGTATATTTTGTATTAGGATATGATGATATACATATACAGATTTTTGGAAAATACAATGTATGTACATTCGGATTGATGAAATGAAAAGAGGAAATTTGTTTTAAAAAATTTTTGGTGACTTTCTTATACGATAGTAGATGCCATGATTAAGTGGGATAAATTGCCATGTTATAAAGTGAAAGTGTGATAGTTAACATGCCGTTGTTATAGGGTATGTACTAGAATGTCATAAGGGTGTTCCGGTATGTACCTTATAACAGTGGGGGTGCTACAGTTAGGTGGTATCAGAGTATGGTTTGGCATCCATAGGGACATATAGAAAGGTTAGGCTTGAAATTGCGAGAAATGCAGATAATGATTGAAGTTCTTGTTTATTATAGATCATCCGCCATAGGTGAACAAGTGGGAGAATCAGTTGACCTAGGATCTGTAGGAGCTAGTGAGGAGTCCTCTGTACCTCAACTGGAGGTAATGCCTCCTAGAATTCCCAAGAGAAGGGAAAGGAGGTATGATAAGCTGCGGAGGCAGGGAATTGTGGACTTCTACGTTAGTACACACCCTGTGGGGGCTGAGGGATGGCTGGAAAGAACAAAGAGGGTTTTTGATCAGATGGACTGCGAGCCGGACGAGAGGTTCAACTATGCAGTGTCCTTACTACAGGGCCTAGCTTACCAATGGTAGAAGACTGTTCCAGGCAGTACCACCAGGCTTTGCAATCTGAACTGGGAAGACTTTCTGAGGGTCTTTAAGGAGAACTATATGCCCAAGATCTACCTGGATAGGAAGATGAAGGAGTTCTTGGATCTGAAGTAGGGTAGGATGTCAGTGGCAGAGTATGAGATCAGATTTAATGAGTTAATGGGATATGCTGCTGCTCTAATTCCTACCGAAGAAGATAAGTGTAGGAGATTCAAAGATGGGCTGAACATGGAGATCAGGACAAGACTAAATATCTCCAATCTGAGTAGTTTCACCGAGTTGAGAGTTATTTCGATTAGACTTGAGCAGCTACTCAGACAGGGACAAGTAGAGTCCAGGCAAGGATCTGAATTGAAAAGGTCTAGTGAGAGTCAGAGTGGTTCTGGCATAAGATTTAATAAGCGCCATAACAGAGCATTTAGACCACTAGCTAGATCAAGGCAGTCAGGATTTAGACAAAGAGATGATTTTGCACATACTGGAAGTGGAAGAGGTACAGTACAGAGTTAGTTACCCTAGTGTGAGCACTGTGGAAAGAGGCACTGTGGTGAGTGCTGGAGATTATCTGGAGCTTGACTTAGATGCGGCTCCTTTGACCACCAAATTAGAGATTGTCCTACTACTATGGGAACTCAGTCTACTATAAGTGGTAGATTGGGGAGTGAAGCTACTATTTAGTAGAGTAGAGGTAGTGACACTGGACAGATAGGCTATGGTAGAGGCAGAGTGAGCATAAGGAGTCCTTCTATTAGGATTGAGGTACGGAGCAGCCGACCTCAATCTCAGGCCAGAGTCTATGCCATGACTACGCAGGAGGCACAAGACTCTCCAGATGTTGTTGCAGGTGTGCTACTTGTTTATGATTTTGAAGCATATGCATTGCTAGATCCTAGATCTATGCATTCATTCATCGCATTGCACTTAGCATCTAGGCTGCATTGTGATAGAGAGCAGTTAAAGTATGGACTACAAGTGAGTACACTAATAGATAGTACTACAGTGATAGGAGAAGTGTATAATAGATGTTTGATTCGGATCGATTAAGCAAAATTGGAGGCAGATCTGATTATACTATAGTTGAGGGAGATAGACATTATCTTAGGCATAGATTCACTCACTGCTGATAGGGCAATCATGAATTGCTATACCAAGGAGGTAGTACTAGAATCTCCTGGTCAGCTGAGAGTGGTTTTCAGAGGAATTCGTCAAATGGTGCCAGCGAGGTTGATATCCTTTGTGAGAGCATTGAGGTTGATGTAGGGTGGATATGAGGCCTATCTAGCCCATGTAATTGATACCAGAGCTGAGCTAAATATGCAAGACATTCCTATGGTTAGAGAATTCTCGGATATGTTTCTTGTCGAGCTATCTGGTTATCCCCAGATCGGGAGACGGAGTTTACAATTGATTTAGTTCCAGGTGTTACTTCTATATCTATCCCTCCATATAGGATGACACCTAAGGAACTAAAGGAGTTGAAGACTCAGTTACAAGAGTTGTTAGAAAAGGGTTTTATTAAATCCAGTGTTTAACCTTGGGGAGCTCCAGTGTTATTTGTAAAGAAGAAAGATGGGACTTTGATGTTATGCATCGATTATAGGCAACTGAATCGAGTGACAATTAAGAACAAGTACCCGTTACCTAGAATTAATGATTTGTTTGATCAGTTATAGGGAGCTCAGTTGTTCACTAAACTAGATTTGAGATCGGGGTACTATCAGTTGAAGATAGCAGAGGTTGATGTGCCAAAGAGTGTATTCAGAAGCAAGTATGGGCACTTTGAGTTTCTAGTAATGCCGTTTGGGTTAACTAATGCCCCAGCAACATTTATAGCTTTGATGAATAAGGTGTTTCAGCCCTATCTGGTTCACTTTGTGATAGTGTTCATTGATGATATTTTGGTGTATTCAAAGAATAGAGAAGAGCATACTAAGCATTTAAAGAGTGGTTCTACAGATTATGAGGGAGAAACAATTGTATGCTAAATTTAGTAAGTGTGAATTTTGGTTGGATCAAGTAATATTTTTAGGACATATAGTAACTGGAGAAGGCATACGAATGGATCCAATGAAGATAGAGGCAGTGATGAATTGGGAAGCTCCGAGGAATGTGTCTAAAATCTGAAGCTTCCTAGGATTGACCGGATATTACCGGAGGTTTGTCGAGGAGTTTTCCTTGATCTCAGCCCCTCTGACAAAACTTCTGAGAAAGAATGTAGTGTTCAGATGGGATGAGAAATGTCAGCAAAGCTTTGAGGAGCTGAAGCATCGGTTGACTACGGCACCTGTGTTAACCATTCCGTCAGGAACTGGAGGATATGTGGTATATAGTGATGCTTTGCATCAAGGATTAGGATGTGTGTTGATGTAGTATGGCAAGGTGATCGACTATGCATCAAGACAATTAAGGTCTCATGAGATTAATTATCTGGTAAATGATTTGGAGCTAGTTGCAATTTCTTTGCTTTAAAGATATGGAGACATTATCTTTATGGAGAGACATTCCAAATTTATACAGATCATAAGAGCTTGAGGTATTTGCTAAGTCAGAAGGAGTTGAATATGAGACAGAGGAGATGGATT
>JAOTAY010000190.1:32618037-32637522 GCA_025629805.1 Erythroxylum baracoense | reverse complement strand
TGTGAAGAAGATATGGCTCAAAGGTCGGTCAGCTGGACTAAAGGATTTAGTTAGATCTTTTGTATTTCCTCTTTCATATAGTATATTTTGTATTAGAAGATGATGATGTACATGTACAGATTTTTGAAAGCTATAATGTATGTCCATTTAGATTGATGAAATGAAAAGAGGAAATTGGTTTTAAAAAATTTGTTGACTTTTCTTGTATGATAGTAGATGTCATGATTAAGTTGGATAAATTACCATGTGATAAAGTGAAAGTGTGATAGTTAACACGCCATTGTTATAGGGCATGTGCTAGAATATCATAAAGATATTCCCGTATGTACCTTATAGCAGTGGGGGTGTTACACTTGGAGCATGCATAAACTGACTGACCATACCAATGGCATAGACAATGTTTGGACATGTGTGTGACAAATAAATTAATCTCCCTACTAATCACTGGGATCTTTCCTTGTTTGTTGGAACTTGATCTAGGTAAATGGCAAGACAATGGTTCTGAACAATAGGAATCTCTACTAGTTTACATTCTAGCATACCAGTTTCAGATAAAAGATTTAGTATATGCTTTCATTGTGATAGATATATACTATCCTTAGACCTTGCAACTTCAATCCCTAAAAAATACTTTAAGCCTCATAAATCTTTCATTTCAAACTCAGAAGACAAGCATTCTTGAAGCCTTTTCATTTCGTCTGTGTCATCACTAATCATAACTCTATCATCTACATAGATAATAACTAATGTAACTCTGCCACTCTTGCGTTTGATGAATAGAGTGCTATCAGAGTTGCCTTGGTGATAACTAATTCATTTCATAGCATTTGTGAGCCCCCCAAACCATGCCCTTGGTGACTTTTTCAGACCATATAATGCTTTCCGTAATCTACACACTTATCCACTATACCGTGGAGTATTGAACCCAGGTGGGAGATGCATATATACTTCTCTTCCAAATCTCCATGGAAGAATGCATTATTCACATAAAATAGTTTCAAAGGTCAATTAAAATTTGCTACCAAGGATAAAAAGACTCTAATGGTGTTCAGTTTTGTAACCAGAGCAAAAGTTTCTTAATAGTCAATCCTGAATGACTATGTATACCCATTTGCTCCTAGCACTGCCTTATACCTATCAATTGTCCCATCTTCTTTATACTTGAGGGTGAATATCCATTTGCAACCCAATGGATTCTTTCCTGAAGGGAGAGGTACAATATTCCATGTGCCATTTTTTTTGTAGTGCTTCCATTTCAGTTCGCATTGCCTCTGCCCATTTTGGGTTATTTAGAGCTTCATAAACTTTTGTAGGTATTTTTATCTTCTCCATCTCATTCACAAATGCTTGGTGTTGTGGTGACAGTCTATGCGTAGAGATATACTATGTAATTGCATATCTCACTTTTCCATCCAGAGAGTACCTGTCAGGTGGTTTGCCTCAATTTTGTTTGGAAGGCAAAGAGTTAGATAAAGTAGGTAATAAAGGAGGAAAAACACTTTCAGGGGTACTTACCTCAAGAATATCCGTTTGATCTTAAACGTGTACTTGAGCAGAGGAAGAGGCTGCTTCATCGTGGCTATCTTATTATTGACTTGATTCAACAGAAATATGTGTGAGGTTATATGTAATATTCAAATCAAGAATTGCACTTGGGACTTCTTGTTGGTCTTGATTTTGAGCTTCCCCTAAACTAGATAGCTAAGTGACTTACGAAAGATCAATCCAGTTGTAGGCATCACATTGTAACTCCCCTGAGGACTAGAGGTGGACTGATCTGGAGAGCAAAAAAAATTTTGTTTCAGAGAAGGTCACATTTATGCTAATATATGTGTGATGAGATGAAGGATGGTAACACTTGTAACCTTTTTGATGGGAATGGAAATTGAGAAACACATAGTGCACTGCACAAGGATCTAGTTTGGTGCATTGGTCTTTTCACGGGTAAGCCTATGTGACACATTCAAATACTCGAGGATCCAAGTGTAGAAAAGATGGAATTTGAACATGCTAATTAAATACCTATAGAGGAGTGCAAAAGGAGAGAACTCGTGATGGCATCTGGTGTTAGGTGGTTCCTCCCATATGGGGGACCCACTATACATTTAAAACAAAAAAACAACAAAAGTTAAAGCAGCAGCCACACATTTGCTGCTGCTAAATGCTACCAAACTTTGTTGAAGCAAAGTTTGGCATGAATTCTACAGCTTGGAGGCCTCTATAAGGCCTCCTTCATTAAGTTAAAAGATCATCACAACACAGTAGAGAAAAAATAGAGAGATATAGAGAGAAATTTGGGTAGTATTTTTAAGGTCTTTTCCTAAAAGGAGAGTGAGAAAATAGTGAGGAAAAATACTTTTGGATATTTTTGGGAAACACTTTTGTGTGTCATTATTTTGGTTTTAGCTCAAGAAAATTATTGTATCCCTAAATTTAATTTAGGGAAGTCTCTCTTTGTAAGCCTACTATTTTTAGTGAAAGAAGAAGCGGATTGGAGTTTGTGGACGTAGCCCAAATGTTTTGGGTGAACCACGTTAAATATTGTGTGTCATTATTGTAGTTGATTATTTTTATTATTCCGCATTTCGGTGCCAGCGGGCCTAATAAGTGATATTAGAGCCAAGATAATTTCTAGTATGCTTTGTGGTTGCAGCATTGTCTGATCTTCCACATCAGATAAGAATTACTCTTGAGGTCTACTACGGGAGTACTATTCATTCATACGGATACTATTCATATGTACAGGGGTACTATTCACTGCAGGAAAAAAATTTTGATCGACAAAGCTTATTGAATACTGATCTAAATGGAGGCAAGGATAAGCAAGATGGTCAACCTTAATGGCACAAATTACCACATAAGGAGAAACAAGATGAAGGATCTCCTGCTCGTGACGAAGATGCACTTGCCGGTATTTAGTGCTTAAAAACCTGAAGCGAAGTCGACAGATGATTGGAAATTTAAGCATAATTAAGTATGCGACTACATACGACAATTTGTTGAAGATAATGTGTACAACCACATTTCTAGCATATCAGATGCCAGAATACTGTGGGATAAGCTCAAAAAACTGTATGCCTCTAAAATTGGCAATAACATGTTATTTTACTTGACCAGATTGATGAAAGTAAAATATCAGGAAGGCACAACTGTGGTAGATCACCTTAATGAAATACAAGGGATTGTCGATCAGTTGTTAAGTATGAGCATAAAGTTCGATGATGAGATACTTGCTCTTATGGTGCTGGCAACTCTCCCAGAGTCATAGGAAACCTTGAAGGTATCAATCATGAATTCTGCTCCAAATGGCATGGTAAACATGGAGACAGTTAAGAGTGGCGTTCTGAATAAAGAAATGAGACGACGATCGCAAGGATCAACTTCTTCACAGTCAGAAATCTTGGTCACAACAACGAGGGGGAGGAGAGAAGATAGAGGCCAGAGTGGTAGAGATAAGAGCAGAGGAAAATCCAACAAATTTGCAAATGTCGAGTGCCATTACTACAAGAAGAAGGGGTATATGAAAAGATTTTTCCAAAAGTTCTAGAAGGACCAGAAGAAGAACAAAGGCAAAGAGGCGAAAAAGGAAGATAACAGTGATGGTGAAACAAACTCAGTGGGTGAGTTTAATTTTGTCTATGATGATGATATTATCAATTTCACAACCTAGGAAACTACTTGAGTGATTGATAGTAGTGCTACCATTCATGCGACATCGCAGAGAGAACTTTTCTCATCTTACACCCCTGGATGTTTTGGTGTTGTGAAGATGGGAAATCATAACTTCTCAAAAGTTGTAGGCAATGGTGATGTGTTATTGGAGACCATGAATGGGGTAAAACTGACTTTGAGAGATGTCAAGCGTGTTCCAAATATGCGCTTGAATCTAATTTCCGTAGACAAGCTTGATGAGCAAGGTTTTTGTAATACTTTCCATAATGACTAATGGAAGCTCACTAAGGGCTCATTGGTGGTGGCACAGGGCACGAAGTAGTCAAAGTTGTTCGTGACCCATACAAAGCTCTCCCAGCAAGTTGTGAATGTTGTGGAGAATAATAGCAAGATCGAGTTGTGGCACAGACGTTTAGGCCACATAAGTGAGAAGTCAATGACACGTTTGGTCAAGAAGAATGCCTTGCCAGGATTGAACCAAATACAATTGAAGAAGTGTGCTAACTGTCTAGCTAGGAAACAAAACAGAGTTTGCTTCAAAAGATTTCCTCCTTCTAGACTGAAATATATGTTAGAGTTGGTACACTCTGATGTATGGGGGCCTTTCAAGAAGTCTCTAGGTGGTGCCCAGTATTTTGTGACTTTCATCGATGAACATTGACGAAAGACCTGGGTATACATGCTAAAGTCCAAGTATCAAGTAGTAGATGTTTTCATACAATTTCTAACCATGGTGGAAAGAGAAACTGGCAAGAAGTTGAAGTGCATTAGGACTAACAATGATGGAGAGTACACAGGCTCATTTGATGCTTACTGTAGAGAGCATGGTATTCGACATCAATTAACACCTCCAAAAATTCCACAGTTGAATGGCTTGGCTGAAAGGATGAACAGAACTTTGATTGAGAGAATCAGATGCTTACTCTCTCATTCAAAGTTATCGAAGGTGTTCTAGGGTGAAGCACTAGTCGCAACAGCTTATGTGTTGAACCATTCACCTTGTGTCCCCCTTCAGTACGAAGCTCCAGAGAAGGTGTAGTCAGGAAGAGACATTTCTTATGATCACTTACAAGTATTTGACTGCAAAGCCTATGTCCATGTTCCAAAGGATGAAAGGAGAATACTTGACGTCAATACGAGGCAATGTGTCTTCATCAGTTATGGCCAAGACGTGCTTGGCTATAGGTTTTATGATCCTATGCAGAAGAAGCTCGTTAGAAGCCGAGATGTTGTGTTTGTTAAGGACCAAACTATTAAAGACATGGACAAAGTAGAAAAGTCCACTGATAATTCAGTTGAGTTTGAGGAACCCCCAATAGTGGTGCCAAGACAAGTTGGAGATGATGTTTAGGATATTTATTCTAAAGCCCCAAATGTTCCTCTGAAGATGAACCAGCAGATGTTGATGGTGATGAGTGTAATGTTGATGGAGATGATCAACTGACAACCCTAAATAACTCTTCTTATCACACAAAGTCTGGCATAATGGTGCAAGGCTCTACCAAATATTCTCCACAAGAGTATGTATTACTCATTGAAGGGGGAGAACCAGAAAGTTTCAATGAAGCCATTGATGATGAACATAAAGAGAAGTGGGTGGAAGCCATGTAAGACGAAATGAAATCCTTACATGAGAATAAGACGTTTGAGCTGGTGAAGTTGCCTAAAGGCAAGAGAGCTTTGAAGAATAAGTGGGTGTTCAGAATCAAGCATGAAGAACACAGTTCTCATCCAAGATTCAAAGCAATACTAGTAGTCAAGGGTTTCAATCAAAGGAAAGGTATAGACTTTGATGAAATCTTCTCACCAGTTGTGAAAATGACCTCAATTCGCACGGTGCTGGGATTAGTAGCAAGTCTCAACCTGAAGGTTGAGTAGATGGATGTCAAAACAGCCTTCTTACATGGTGATTTGGAAGAAGAGATATACATGGAACAACCAGAGGGTTTCCAGCAGAAAGGGAAAGAGGACTATGTTTGCAGATTGAGGAAAAGTCTCTATGACTTAAAACAGACACCAAGGCAGTGGTATAAGAAGTTTGAGTCGGTGATGGGGCAGCACAGCTACAAGAAGACTACTTCAAATCACTGTGTGTTTGTTCATAAGTTCTCTGACGATGATTTCATCATCCAATTGCTCTATGTGGATGATATATTGATTGTTTGCCAGAACGTTTCCAGAATTGATAGCTTGAAAGTACAACTTAGTAAGTTCTTTTCAATGAAAGACTTAGGGCCAGCAAAATTAACAGATCTTTAGGATGAGGATTGTTCGAAACCGAGAAACTAAGAAGTTATGGTTGTCTCGGGAGAAGTATGTTGAAAAGGTGCTTGAACGATTCAACATGGATAAGGTTAAAGCGGCTAGTTGTCCTTTTGCTATTCACTTTAGACTATGTTCTGGACAGAGCCCTTCAACAGATAAAGAGAAGAGAGAAATGGAACGGATTCTATATGCTTCAGCGATTGGAAGCTTGACGTATGTCATGGTGAGTACAAGGTCAGATATTGTTCATACTATCGGAGTAGTGACTAGGTTCCTTTCTAATCCTGGAAAGGAACACTGGAATACTGTTAAGTGGATTCTCATATATCTTCGATGAACCTCCAAAATGTGCCTATGTTTTGGAGAAGACAAACATGTGTTGGTCGGCTATATTGATGCAGATATGGCTGGTGATGTTGATTCCAGAAAATCTACCTCTGGATACTTGATTAATTTTTCAGGGGGAGCTGTGTCGTCACAGTCAAAGCTACAAAAATGTGTTACATTGTCAACAACTGAAGCTGAGCTTATTGCAGCAACTGAGGCTTGCAAAGAGTTGTTATGGATGAAAAAGTTCTTAACTGAACTTGGATTCTCGCAAAATGATTATCAGTTATTTTGCGATAGTCAGAGTATTATCCACCTTGTGAAGAATGCCTCTTTTCATTCCAGATCGAAGCATATTGATGTGTGGTATAATTAGATCAGGGATGTTCTGGAGAAAAAGATGTTGCAACTCGAAAAGATCCATACAAATGAAAATGGATCAGATATGCTGACGAAGACTCTTTCAAAGGAAAAGTTCATGTTTTGCAGGGAAGCGACTGGTTTGGTGGATCCTCCATGTAATCAGAAGGGGTAGAATTGTTAGGTGGATTCCTCCCATATGGGGGACCCACCATACATTAAAAATAAAAAAAAAACAACAAAAGTCAAAGCAGCAGCCACACATAGGTTACTGCTGGCTGCTGCCAAACTTTGCTGAAGCAAAGATTGGCACGAATTCTATAGCTTGGAGGCCTATATAAGGCTCCTTCATTAAGTTAAAAGATCCTCACAACACAATAGAGAGAAAATAAAGAGATATAGAGAGAAAATTAGGTAGTATTTTTAGTGTCTTTTCCTAAAAGGGGAGTGACAAAATTGTGAGGAAAAATACTTTTGGGTATTTTTAGGAAATACTTTTGTGTGTCATTATTTTGGTTTTAGCTCAAGAAAATTATTATACCCCGAAATTTAATTTAGGGAAGTCTCTCTTTGTAAGCCTACTATTTTTAGTGGAAGAAGAAACGGATTGGAGTTTGTGGACGTAGCCTAAACGTTTTGGGTGAATCACGTTAAATATTGTGTGTCATTATTATGATTGATTATTTTTATTATTCGGCATTTCCGTGCCAGCGGGCCCAACATCTGGTTCATGAGATAAACTGCATATGTCACGACATCAACCCAAAAACCGTGTCAGTATTACCTGAGGTAGTGAGAGATCATTCAAAGATATACGACTGACTAAAGAGAGTAATTCACTTGTTTCAGTATGTTTGTTTTTTCCTATTGCCATAGCAACCACACCAAGAACAGTATCTATTGTATTAGCCACTCTTGCTTCGGCTAGACGTCTATTGTTTCGTGTTATGTTTTGCTTTCATTTTTTTAAAACCCATTCTGGATACTCATTAATTTCAAAACAAGTATCTTTGGTATGACGAGTACCATTGCAGTGACTACAATGCAACTTATCTTTTTCCGCTTCCTCAACAGCTCGAGGAATGTGATAGTTAGATTTGGTGGTTTGGGAGATCATTGCCATGGATAAACCTTCATCACTATTCCTTTTTCTGAGCACGGTAACTTGATGTTGAGCCTCTCGTTGAACAATATTAAAGCATTCCTCAATACCTAGGACATATCTTTCAAAGGATATCACTTCGAACATAATCGAACAGCTCGTCGAATCTCTCAAGAAAGTCATACATTCAATATTTTTATTTTCTTCTTTTCTAGTTTGGAAATCTATGGTACATACCATCCAAATTGGGTATCATTTCTTCACATACACTGTTGAGTTCAGCAGAATAAATGTTGACTGGATGTCCATTTTGCTTTGTCTCGTGGCCTTACAATGTAATTCATAATATTGGTATTCATCAGCACCATCATAGAAACTTTGGGTGACATTATCCCAGATTTCCTTGGCTGATGGAAGATCAAGAAACAAGCGAAGGAGATGTGGTTCGATGGTTTTTAATAACCATCCTCGCACAATTGCGTCCTTAGTGTACCATTTTGAGTAACCAGAATTTTTCTCATGCATTGATTTTAATCATTTGTGACCAGATCTTGAATTTTTATCATTCAATCTAAATCCAAAAAGCAAGTTGTTGAGATTAGGTGATTCAATTGAGGTTGGATTTTGGTTCATGGTGACAATATTAGTATTTTTGTCATCCATAGTTGGTCCCTTGTTTTAAGACCAATTATGAATGAAAATTTTGGTTAGTCTAAAGCAACGGTTTGAGGTTTATGAACAAAGCTTGAGATAAGCTTTGATATGATATTGAAGTCTAAAGTTTTCTGATGTATATTTTTTCTTTAGAAGAAAGCCCTTAAATAGGCTTGTATACATGGCCATTATAGAGATCCTATATTAGAGGATTATATCAAGACATATCAATCATATTTCCTATAATACACACATCTTATATAGGAAAATATATTTCTTTCCATACAAATTGCCTACAATTGAGCCAATAAGAAATGTTTGGAGTTGGGAATTTTAATATTTAGTATTTAAAAGAGTTTAATTAAGATTAAATTAAATTAATTAGGTTTAATTAAGATTTATTAAAAATATATAAATTTAAGTTTAATCTGCTATGTTAGTTTAATTGTACCATATATTTGTGTCACGTGAATTTATATGTTTAATAAAAAATAATAAAATTGTATTACTTTATAACTTAATTGTGCAAATTTATATTTATTCACTATTTATCTTAAACATTTTTAAATATTAAATTTTAGTTAAAATTTTTTAAAATATTACGATGTAACTTATATTTTAATAAAATATTAAAGTTAAATTATTCAAATCGTCAAAGGTGGGTTTACACAATACTTAAAGAATTAAGAGAATGTATTTTCTTCTCTGTTTTAATAAAATTTGAACTCATAATCATAACTAATGAGCTTAGTCAGCTAATAAACTAAAACCTTGGGATAATTACTTTATGTAGAATCACATTGTTCCATGTATTCTCTTTTTGTTTCTTTAGGCATACTCCATCTGCAATTATGGCACTGCATTGACATTACTATGCCAGAAAGCTAAATCGTTGCGGTAATAAGAAAAAACTCCTGTTTCCGGCTTACCTAAAACAACTAATATAAAAAGATTATTCAGCGCAGTTTCAGCTGTTAGTTATTGCTATCAATCATTCAGTTCCTGAACTTCTTCATGATGAAGGAACTTGGATTTTGGCAGGAGGAAGAACGTGTGATGCAATGATCATGAATATCCCATCTAAAACACCGACCAACCTAGTTTCTTCCATGTTACGGACATTATTATGCTCTATGTACAGTATAACTTTACATTTCTCCATCTTAATTAGCAATCATCCATGTCATAATGCTTTCCAACCAAAACTTTATCGATTTCATCAACAATGACATTTCCAACTTCATAACTGTCCAACTGTTGCATAATGGCGAATACCTTCTCCAGTTCTTAGATTCACTTCTTAAAAGTTTTACATATTGGAATTAACTTTCCAAAATTTGTTTCCTGACGTAACTCTTGTCCACCCTCTTCATTATGGTTCCTCCAAAATCTTGCAATAAATGTACATACAATCTGTTCTATTAAGTTGAATTCGGTGTTGTATTATTACTCAAAATAAAGAATAAACATTGTTTGAAATTGAGAACTAAAATCTAAAGAGACAGCAACTTTAACATCTAGAGGTAAGCTCAATAGGGTTGAACCCAATATTAAGAATACTGTACTCGATCTAGTATCGAATTGAATTCTGATGTGATATTATATCAGTATTGATTAATATCGGGTACCGTTTCAGACAATTTTTTAAATTTATAAAATAATAACTAAATTTTAAAAATGCAAAATAATCCTTCAATATTATACTGTATAACTTAAATCAACCTTGTCTCAAAAAAATTATGATAATATAAATTTAAAATAACAACAATTTATTTATTTTTCTTAACATTATTTTCACATATTTTATATATAAATAATAACCACAATTAATATAAAAAAGATTATTTTATTATCATAGAAATATAAAAATTAAACAATACAAAGTATTTAAAATATTATAATTTTATCATATAATAAATAATAATTTATCAAATACAAAATTTTTATCAATAACAAAATATAATTTTTATCTTAATATTTAATTTTGAATAATAAAAATATATTTTATCTTAATATGTAGTTGTTATTAATAATAAAATAGTGTTATATTTATATTAACAACTTTAAAAAGAAATACAAAAATTTTAGGCCTCTTAATTTTTATTTTAATATATGTTTAATTATTCTTTTTAAAAAACATAACTAGTATTTGTTAAATAAATTTTTTGTAAAAATACACCTAATTTTTTTTAAAATTTTCGATATCAGTTAATATATAGCCAGTATTTCAAATACCGATAATATCGATCGGTGCCACTACTAAGCAAAATAGGTTGATATAGGTCTGGTCTCAGGTTCGAGTCCTGGTAGCGGCAGCGTAGGGTTTTATCTAATGTGGTAGCTCCTTATGGGCACCAAATAAGGGGCCCTCTCTTTAAAGAACTAAGTGAAATTAAATCGTAATTTACCCCTCTATAACTCTGTCGGGTCGAAATATAGGAGCACCTAGAGTGGGCGATTTCCCAAGGTTAACAGAGGACTATATCTGAAGCCGATCCTAAAACATCCTATTTGGTACGATTTTCTGGCTCCACCACTCTTTTGAGATAGTCCACGCGCGAGCTCTAGCAAGTCGGACGACACGCTAATTAGGACCACTCGCGAATCGTCTACCTGTCTCCGCCCTCGGAGGTACTCTAACGTGAAGCGCGTCATTAGTTGACGTTGGTGTAGAGGAAACGGAGGCTCTGGTCCACACAAGAAACTGCCAACTGTGCAGCCACAGGTATGCATTAAAATGCATATTTTGAGTGGGGTCCAGTCAAACACGGTATAAGAAGGAGCTTACAAGGTACAACTAGGAAGGAGGACCACCGCAAGAATATGGGTTTTAGGACACGAGATAATTAACCCTTTCATCAACGGTCAATGATTAGTTGGTGACGATCCCGTGGGGACCAGAGATTCTCGGATGTTATTAAGATCTAATCTAATAGCTTCTTATTCTTCTGTCGTTATTTTGTGTTATAGACTAACGCAGTAACAGTAGTTAAGTATATGTATACCCCAATATGATGCTTGGAGGGTGCTATAGGACTATACATATAAATATAATTGGAATTGAGATTGAGATTACTATCCTGAATTAGATAAATCTGAAAAACTAATTATTTTTATCAGGTAGGACTAATAGTAATAACATTATTTAATTTGGTTTAGATATATTCTCATGTCAATCCCAACTACACACGTAAATGGCTCTATCGTTTTATCACAAGCAAAGCGTCAAGAATTCTTTACACAAATTTTAAATAACTGACATTTTTAATGAGTTAAAACACCTAATTTAAGAGATTTAGGAGAAATCATACAGCGCAGTGGAAGCAAAACATACAATAAACAAGAGAGAATTTGTCGTCACACTACTATATTATATGCCGACTGGAAAAGTCAAAGCAATTTCATTCTTTTTTTTTTTTGGTGTATCAATAAGGCTTGGGTTTTGGTTGGATGAAGTTTAAGTAGACCCGTTCTCTTCACCGACCAAGAAACCATGTTTTTGCGACGTAATAAGAGGGGAGGACCAAGTCACAACAATGGACATCGCGTAGGCGTAATACAAAGGGCAGGGGTGCTAGAAGCGTTCAAAGAACTTGAGATGGATCACACTAAAAGGTATAGAAGCAGCACCGTTACTTCCTGTTTGTTTCGGGAAGGGAATATACGACTGAGGGCCAAACGATTAAGCAACGAACAATAAATAAATAAAATAAGTAGAAAGAAACCAAATTTGACGTCCCATCATCACCTCGGGCCAGATATATAAAAAAAATGGAGTTACCCTTCAATACCCTCTAAAATCTAAATCCAGCAGAAAAAGAACTAGTCAACAACTCAAGCACAGACAAGTCCAACCCACATATTTATGGACCATCTTTTCTTCTTTTCTCTCTTTACTTTTTCTCCTCCTTTGCTCTTTAGCAACTTCTTCTTGTTCTTCTTCTTCTATTTTTCTGGGTCTGTTCTCGTAATAATGAGACAATGACTAAGAGGGGCAATTGTTGGTGAGAAGGAATAAATGCATATTATACCCGGAAGGTGGTTCTTAGTTGTTAGAGAGAGAAATGGACATGCACGTGGTTTCATCTTCTGTTGGTGGCAACCAAACTGTGTATGCGTATAGAGAGAGTGGGACTTCTTAAAGCAGAGTTATTTAATTGACTCAACTGTTTCCTTTCCAGCCAAGGCATTTCTCAGCAGTCACTACCGATTCCACCATTTTTCAACTGTTTTCATTGCATCACATCCCATGCTTCTCTGCCTCTCTTTAAAGTTCTTTTCTTTACTCAACCCCACAAAAGTGAGACGTCCCAGACGCCTTGTTTTATGTAGTAAACAAAAGGGTTGGTCATATTTTCCCGTTGTTTTATGTGTTAATGTGTTGGCAATTTTAGGAGCTTCTTTAATTTCAGTGTTAACAAGAGTTGAAAATGATGCTACCTCGGTTATATGATTCTGTTTTTGTGTTTTTCGTTCTACAGTTCCAAATTTTCCTTCTCAAGTGAAGGGGGAAACTGACCCAGATCCTCTGTTGGATCCAGTATTGATAATGCCAAATAGGTGGATTCATTGTACAGCAAGTGTACAGGGAGCATGAGAAGATTTTACCAATTTTGTCTTTCTCATGCTGTTTTGCTCCTAATCTCTTACTTTCTTGGATTCCCTACCAGAGTCTCCCCGGCTACTGAGCAGGAGATCTTGTTGCAGTTCAGGGCAGCCATTAATGATCCCTACAATAGCTTGGCTACATGGGTTCCAAGTGGCAACCCTTGTGAGTACAGTGGTGTGTTTTGCAACTCTCTTGGATTTGTGGAGAGGATTGTTCTGTGGAACGCTAGCCTGTATGGGGTTCTGCCACCAGCACTATCAGGTTTGAGGTCTTTAAGAATCTTGACATTATATGGAAATCGATTTACTGGTAATATTCCAGAAGAATACGCAGAACTAAGCACATTGTGGAAGATAAATTTGAGCTCTAATGCTTTATCTGGTTCAATCCCAGATTTCATCGGCAACTTACCAAATATAAGATTTCTTGATCTGTCAAGGAACGGTTATAGTGGAGAGATTCCCTCTGCTTTGTTCAAGTTTTGTTACAAGACTAAGTTCGTTTCTCTTTCTCATAACATTCTTTCTGGTCAAATTCCTAGTTCAATTGTGAACTGTTCCAGGCTTGAAGGCTTTGATTTCTCTTTTAATAATCTCAACGGTGAATTGCCTCCCCGAATTTGTGAACTTCCTGTTTTACGTTATCTGTCCTTGAGGAGTAATATGCTGACTGGGAATGTTCAGGATAAGATTCCAAATTGCCAGAGGTTGAGTTTTTTGGATCTCAGCAGCAATGCGTTTACAGGATTGGTTCCATTTGAGGTTGTTGGATTGCAAAACATGAGCTATTTCAATTTATCTTATAACTGGTTTCAAGGGGAGATACCAGGAACTGGAACTTGCAGTGAGGGATTGGAATTCTTTGATGCTTCAGTTAATGATTTGAAAGGCGAGATCCCATTAAGCATTACAAGCTGCAAAAATCTTAAAGTCTTGAACTTGGGGTTTAACAGGCTAAATGGGAGTATACCAGTTACAGTTGGGGAATTGAAGATGCTTTTGGTTCTCAACTTGGGCAACAATTTAATAGATGGGACAATCCCCGCAGAGCTTGGAGGCATCGAGCTACTTCTTGTATTGGATTTACACCATCTCAATCTTGTCGGTGAAATTCCTAAAGCCATAAGCAATTGCATGTTTCTTCGAGAGCTGTGAGTCTTAACAACTTCTTCAAGTGTCTAGAGTTTAATAACATGCTTAATCTTAACACACTTGTCTTACTGTCTGATATGCTGATGCAGGAATGTTTCTCATAATTATTTAGATGGAGAAATTCCTGATACGCTTTACAATATGACTTCCTTGGAAGTCCTTGATCTACACAGCAACCAGCTCAAAGGTAGCATTCCACAGTCTTTGGGAAACTTTTCAAGACTTCAAATTCTGGATTTATCACAAAATTTACTTTCTGGAGGGATCCCATATTCCCTTGGAAACTTGGCAAACTTAACACATTTGAATCTCTCCTCCAACAATCTTTCGGGTGCCATTCCTTTGTTATCAAGAATCCAGGCATTTGGTGCATCTGCATTTCTTGACAATCCTGGACTCTGCGGTCCCCCTTTGAAACTTTCTTGTTCAGAAGGTAGGAATGGTACAACCACTGCTTCCAAGAAGAACAAGGTGCTTAGTAATTCTGTCATCGTGGCAATTGTTGCAGCTGTACTGATCCTTATTGGGGTTTTTGTGGTATCATTCATGAACATCAGGGCACGCAGCAGGAAGCAAGATGATGCAACATTGGTTGTTGAGAGCACGCCGATGGCTTCAACAGATTCCAGTGTTATAATTGGGAAGCTAGTTCTATTCAGCAAGAGCTTGCCCACAAAATATGAAGATTGGATTTCAGGCACCAAAGCATTGCTTGACAAGGAATGTATGATAGGTGGTGGGTCCATTGGAACAGTCTACAGAACTAATTTTGAAGGTGGGATCTCAATTGCAGTGAAAAAGCTTGAGACACTCGGTCGAATTAGAAGTCAAGATGAATTTGAGCAAGAAATTGGACGTTTAGGTAACCTTAGACATCCCAATTTGGTTGCATTTCAAGGTTACTATTGGTCTCCAACGATGCAGCTAATTTTGTCAGAGTTCGTTCCAAATGGTAATCTGTATGACAATCTACACGGACTTAATTTTCCAGGTACCAGTGCTGGGGTTGGCAACAGTGAACTAAATTGGTCTAGAAGGTTTCAAGTCGCTCTTGGAACAGCTAGGGCTCTTTCCTATCTTCACCATGATTGTAGGCCTCCAATACTCCATCTCAACATCAAATCCACCAACATACTCTTAGATGAAAGTTACGAGGCCAAGTTGTCTGACTATGGGTTGGGCAAGTTACTTCCTATTTTGGATAATTATGGGTTAACCAAATTCCACAATGCAGTAGGGTATGTTGCACCAGAGTTGGCTCAAAGCCTGAGACTGAGTGAGAAATGTGATGTATACAGCTTTGGAGTGATTCTGTTGGAGCTGGTCACTGGGAGGAAACCAGTGGAGAGTCCAACAGTAAATGAGGTGGTAGTTTTGTGTGAATATGTTCACCGGTTGTTGGAGACTGGCTCGGCTTCAGATTGTTTTGACAGAAGTTTGCGGGGTTTTTCAGAGACCGAATTGATACAAGTTATGAAACTGGGGCTAATCTGTACAAACGATGTCCCTTCAAGAAGACCAAGCATGGCTGAGGTTGTACAGGTACTTGAGTCCATAAGATCAGGATCAGAATCATCATAGTTGTTCTAGGTGAAGGTGGTGTGGGTTAGGACGGTCGTGTAGAGCTTAGGAAGTTGCATATTGGAAAAAACAACCATTCTTTTCTGCAAATAAAATGATTCTTTGATCGTGTGCCGTAAAAGAACATCCATGAAGGAGACATTGCATTGCAATTACAATTCTCAGGCAATATCTAATAAGCAGACTTTTACCATATTTTCTACGATTAATCCATTTGTTATGGTCTGTTAACGGTGAAACAAAGCATTTTGTTTATACACTTCATTAAGGAAAAGCACATTGTAGCTTTTACCTCCTTAGTTTCTCTTATTGCATCAGTAGTTGCATCACCGCCATGTTATGGTATATAACTTTGCTGTTATAGGCTCTCGTTCTGAAACATATTCCTTAAATTGTGAGACATGGAATGTCTGATCTACCAAGAATCTTACAAGTAATTTGAAACTTGTAACCTCTCTTGCCGATCTTTTTTATCATCTGGTATGAGCTATCAAACAGAAGAGAAGTTTACAATCAACTCTCTTCTATAAGGAGTGTTGTCTGAAGGATTGGACCTTTAGCAAAACTTACTGTCCTACTGAAACTTCCTGTTTGATTTTGTTTTATTCACCTCGTTTCTCATTCGGAGCTCCCCTAAACTAAAATTTTGCGATCACAAGAGGTGTCTCCCAATCTTTCATATCTTGATCTGTCGTCAAGTTTGGGGAGTCTCCAGCAAAATAAAGGACATACATGAGAGGAAAATAGCCATGAAAAATCTTAAAATGGAGTTGAATTGATAAATGCATGATACGTGGTATTGTACCACAATACCACGTATCATCCATTGTTTGATGGAATTATTGCTTACCAGGAATTCCGAATTCCTTCTTATACATGGAGAATCATATGTGTTTTTATTGTCAGTGTTTTGCTTAAAAACGCAATTGGATATCTCTTTTGTGGAAGAGTGGAGCTTATGCTTGTGCCACATGCGTCTACCTCAATTATGAAAGGTCGTGAGAAGTACAGATAAAAAAACTCCTTTTAGTTGTTTAAAAGCTTATTGTTGGCCTTCATCTCAGTTCCAATTGATAGCATCTTGTTTATTCAAACATCTACGTCAAGGGTCTTGCTGTGTTTACATAACTCTTGTCAATTCTTCTATAACATCCCGTGAGTAATAATTTCTCCAGGTGAGAAAGGTATCGACCACTTACTAATTGTTTATGTCTTCTTCTAATCAGTACCTAATCCTTGAGATAAGATAAGAGTGGCCTAATTATTTAGTTTGCCTTGCGCCAAAGATTCATTCACTAGCTTTGGAGGATCCCCATAGTTTGTCGAATATGCTCCAAATATTGGTGAAAAGAGTTATACATCAAAACATTGTCAAAGAAGACTAAAATAGACTTCCTTAGGGATGATTTAAATATTTATTACTAAGGCTTTAAAAAAATGATAAAGCATCAAAAAGTCATAATAACCCTGATGAG
Organism: Erythroxylum baracoense; assembly: GCA_025629805.1. NCBI lineage: Eukaryota > Viridiplantae > Streptophyta > Magnoliopsida > Malpighiales > Erythroxylaceae > Erythroxylum > Erythroxylum baracoense. The sequence continues at coordinate 32,620,326 of JAOTAY010000190.1, read as the reverse complement.
TTCTGACGATTGTTTTAAAGATGTCTTCATTGTGCACTCTAATTTAACGATATACAAACCTAAAATCTACCAACTTGATCCATAAAGTATTTCTTCAATTAAGGGTATAAGAAACTTACCTATAATTGTGTGTTTATTGAGCTCCCTCTAATAGAAGCACGTTCTTTATAAATTGTTGTATTCTTCTTCAAAAATACTAGAAAAGCATTTGGGTTAATGTTGTGTCTAATGAAACCTTGCCTTACCAGTTCCTTAACTACTTTCTCAATTGTATCCTTTGGCTCTTCAAAATAGCTATAGGGTATGGTATTAATAGATTATACTACTTCCTTCAGCCTAATTATGTGATCATGAACTCCACCATAAGGCAATTGGCTAGGTTCTTTGAAACCTTCTCTGAACTTAGCCAATAACTGATTTAATTTATTGAATGTACTTGGTTGTTTAGGTATGTAAGTTTTAGCATGTATAGATCACCATTCCTTGAACCTTTGAGAATCTTATTAAAGTTTTCATTAAAGATCATCTTGGCCTTTTTGCCAGTATTTTCTATTAAGGTCACCAAGCGATTCTCCCATTGAAACTTCATTGTGCGAGTTTTAGAATCATATAGCATATTGTTGAATGTAATTAGTCATTGCACCTCAAGCACCATATCATACCCTCCCAAGGTCATGATTAGTGCATCAAATATGAATTGTATGTCTTACATGCTCCACATGAACCCTTAGAATTAAAAATTGTATGTCTCACATGCTCCACGTGAACCCCTTGTAACAGTGGTGACAACTTAGTTTTAAGTCCTCTCCCTACCGTGATTTGAAAGAGAGGCATCTCTTCAATTTCTCTACTACCTCTCTTGACAAATGAGTCATCCAAGAACTTATATGCAGTCCCACTATCAATCAATATTTGTATAGGTCTCCTCTGATGTTACCCTACCACTCTCACTTACTTGTGCTCTTCATCGTTACTAATTCTCGTCATTGTTTGAAGCGATATATTAGGAATATGTTGCTCCTTAGTCTCTTCTCCCATAGGTTCTTCTTCGTTCCCTTTAATTCTACTTTCCTTTCCACCATATATGACTGAAATTGTTTCTTTTACATTTAGGCCCTAGTACATAACGTTCATCATACTAAAAGCATGATCTTTTTACTATCTTTTCGTCGAAGTCTTTACTACTTACAGTTCTTAACCCACTAGAATTTCTATTTAAATCAGCTTTTGACACATTTCCTTGACTGCAATTCCTTTTCCTGGATGAGGCTTATTCATAAGTAATGGTTTCATGATTCCTTTTATCCCCATTCCACCACTTGGAGCTCTAAAGTGGACTGGTATTTTCTCTAAAAGGAAATATATAGGTTTGTATTGGCCGCAACTACAATTTCTTGTTTTCTTGCAAGAATATATGCCTACTGGAGGCTTTGTGGATCTAATAGCTTAATCCTGAGCTCTAAATTTGGTTTTAATCCTTTTAAGAAGGATACTATTAGGTAATTCTCTGAGAGTGATAGCTTGTTATAACACTTATCAAATCAAGCACAATATTTTTGCATAGATCCTTCCTACTGTAATTCTTTGAAATTGCCTACAGGATTTTCAAAAATGTTTTCATTAAATATGTAATTGTGTGTAAATATAAATTCTTTCCATTGCATTGGCTCTTGTTTGACTCGTGGGCTTGCTCTTTCAAGTGTATGACGACTACTCTCACTTTAAAGTTATTTGGTCTATGGTCTAATGCAAAGAATTGTTGACACTTGTAAAAGCAATCTTTAATACTAATTCCTTTAACTATAAGAAAGTTGATTTTGCCACATTTCGTTGAAACAAATGTACCGCTCCGCTTTCAGTGAAGTTTTTGTGGCAACACTGCATTCTCCTTTCCAGATAATATCAAACTTTTGCATAAATTGGTTCTTTTTGCTATAATAAATGCAATCGTTACCACATTCACCAACCAAGATCCTCATTTTATTTAGAGCATAATAAGTTGATAGAATCATACCTCCAACACTTGGCATGTCCCTCTCCATTGTTCAAAGCTCCTCCACCTATCAAAGATCAAAAACAACACAAAAACCCTTTTGCAAGAGAGAGTTATGGTAGAAGACCCCCTTCAACTTTACACACCCACACACAATGTATATATCACAATCTCACCTTATGTCATATTCTACCCTAAGGGGTTTTATGACATGTTCTAGGTTAATTGTATGATATTATATGTATGATGTGAACTATAGTTTAATGGGCCAACATATAGTCATTAGGGTACTACCA
>JAOTAY010000190.1:32605442-32617937 GCA_025629805.1 Erythroxylum baracoense | reverse complement strand
GGTACTACCATGTGCCTCAAATGCAATTAGCAAATTAACCATCCCATTATGGTAATTAAATATACATTAGGCAATTCAATTGTGGTTAGACATATGGAATTAACGTTGTGATTATATTAGTCCACAAATATTTCTATCACTTTTCTTATCGATTTTATTTTGATTCTTCATCGTGATTTTTTATTTCACATTTTTCTTAATCCTCCTCAATTTCGCACCTGTAGTTTCTTTTATCATTGTGATTTCCCAAGGTTAGTCCATTTTGATACCAAGTTGTTCCGTAAAAATGAAATTAACAAGTTGCTAAATGAGAGAAGAGAATTCTAGAAAGAGCAAAGAGAAGCTAGACAGATTTTGAGAAGAGAGAATTAAAGCTTATCAAGTCATTCGCTAAAGATCTGATTGTATACATTACAGAATCGATCTCCTCTAAAATTAGGCCACTTGAGTAGTGCTCGTTACCGTCTGCTAGGGTGAAACTGAAACAAAGCATTTTGCTCATACACTTGTTCAAGAAAAGCGACATTATTTATGGCTGTAGTTGTTGTTTTAGGAGTCTCTTCTTCTTCTTCATCCTTCAATAATCATAACACTATGATAGAGATGTTAAAACTGTAGCAAGCAAGATTATTTCATGGTTCTCCTGGTGACTAAGCGGTACCTAATATCTATGATCTTGGTCGGACTTCTTTGACCTTGTACGTCTTGTGTTTTGGGATTTATCAGCCTAGTTCAATAAACCCAGAAAGAGCTGCCTAATTCCCGTGGGCAATAAGAACTACATAGGCCCCTTGGTAAGCTTGGAATGACATGAATGATCTAATGAGAGGCAGGGAGAGCGAATAAAGTGGGAAAGAGTAAGAAAAATTATTGGAGGAGCTGCTTTAGGAGTATCGCAAAAAATGACATTTATCCTAAAAGAAATTTGTATCAGATCTGCACTGTATAATAAATAAAAAATATCAAATGCAAGATTAACACGCTTCTGCAATCCTTCGAATTCTTTCCATAACTACAGGCACGTCTGTTTCAGTCAATGTGGTAAAACAGAATTGGAACCATCCTGGTTCAATACAATGACAAGAAGATCCTGGAGTCAAGTTAAGTTTAGCCATGTTCAACAGCTTATCCCAAAGCTCCAGCTCTCCCTTCTCGCTATAGGAGCTGATCAATCCACTCATATCAGCCCAACAATACAAAACCCCACTCCCCTTACTGCACTCAATGTTCAATTGCTTCAAACCTGCCACAAAAGCGTCATGTATTCTTCCAAGCCTCTCCTTATTGACATTAACAAACTTCTCAATGAATTTGGCGTCTGAAAGAATAGAAATAAGTAAATGCTGAGTTGGAGCTGAAATGGATGAGAACCTTGTTAACCTTTTAGCAGCCATTAGAACATTCTTGTTGAAGGAGTAGATAACACCTATCCCAAACCCTGGAAGTGAAAGATCTATGGATAGACTATACACTATATGCACTCTGTCCTGGTCCTGCTCTTCCAAGTCAACAAGTTCTGCCATGCTCACAAACTCTTCACTTACATGAGTAGACTGCACATATATTTCATTAAACACAATGTGAATGTTCTTCCGTTTGGCAAAGTCCAACAGGTCATACAATGTTTCCCGACTAAGCAGACTACCAACAGGATTCGAGGGGTTAGAAATTATTATTCCACGAACTTTAAGACCACGCTTTTTTGCCTGGTTGAATGCTCGATCAAGTGCAGTTATACTTATATTGAAGTTATCAGCACTGCGGCAGGGGACAGGTATTATCTCCACACCTGTTCGCCATTTTACATCCCTGTCAAATCTGCATAAGATGTTCCTACTTAGTTCTCTCACGTAAATAGTGCCCAAATGAGAACTTTGAAACACAGAAACTAATAGTTACCCTGGGTAATAAGGTGTTGGAACCAGAAATGCATTTCCAGCATCTGCAAGGCAGAAGCTAAGAATCTCAATTGCAGGGGTGGCACCAGCTACCAATACAATTTGTGTGGGGTTGAAGGAAACCGAGTTGTCCACCATGTGAGACATAAATCCTGCCACAGCCTGAAGACTAAGGGCAATTAGAAAACACCAAAGCAATTGTGATCAATATTAGGCGCTGTTCATGTGCAACACTAACATCATCTGATCACATGGAATGGATTTCACCATATTGTGACATTTGAGATGCAGCATTCAAATGGTTAAAGACCCAAGAGTTCTAAAAGCACCCATGATATATAAACATCTAAACAGCAACAACTCGTCTGGAAAACCACAACTAGCTCAGAGAGATCTAATCAACTGGCACACACATCAGTTCAATAAAAATGAAGTACAAAGAAACCCCTTCAGCTTAGCTTATTGTTAAGGACATGTACCAAACAAATGATTGTAAGTGCAAGAGGAAATTTACAATTAAAATGCAGGATTTCCCAATCCAAGCACATCCATGCATAGAAAAGGGAGAGACAGATGCAAGTTGAGAAAAGTTCATTACCCATGGGCCTCAAGTAACATGAACTGCATAACCAGTCCCTTGCACAAAGGTGACAAAAAATTTAAATAATTGAAACCCAACACTGAAGGAGGCGTATCAACTTGAGAGGGAGTAGCTATGAGATGAAGGCTTACGAACGAACTAAGATTCTTGGTATCAGAAAAGGAAAACTTGGGACCCTTAAGGAAATAAAATGACAGAGGAATGTGACACTTTGTCACAGGATTAGCCCAATTGCAGAAAGAAAAAACAAGGAAGTTTCCTACTCCTAAATACATCAACCATATTTTCAGCATGACTCTGTGAAGCATCACCAGATACTTCTCAAATACACAGATCAGGAAGTTGGACAGAAAACATTATAATCAGGAATTATACTCGAGGACTATACTTTTTGATTTACAAATGCAAGAACACAAGCATGATGAACTTAACAGAGATTCAGAAATTGATAAAATGAAGCCCCAGGTCAGCCACCAATCGATAAAAAACACAATTTTGGCAAATTGTGCAAGAGCTAGAAAGAGACATTTATTCTAGATGCAGATACAAGTACTATCCACTGATCCAATAATAAATTCCTTTTCAGCAGAACTTTAAATGAACTATCCACAGATGTAGCATAAACATTCTTCCTTCAGTTGGTATAACTACATAAGATTTCTTCCAAAAAAGGGTTGACTTCTGGGATGCTTCTGGTATATTTGTAGGGATGCTTATGGTGTTCTTTTAAATACTAGTGTTCTCCGTTTTATGGAAGTGGGGCTTTCTCCATGTAAATGCATTTACATACTTGGAAGGAAAGATAATAACGATATGTTTGAAAGTCAATTTAAATGAGAATAGCAGTCTAGAAAAAGGAATTCAGATTGAAGATGACAATTATAATTCATCAAGCAAGATTCACTTTTTAAACATGCCCATCAACTATTCTTGAACTAAGGGAACTTATATTAACCATTCTGGTCTTTGGGCGCATCTAATGCATGATTCCATTGTTTCGATAGTTTGAGTGATACATCCATCTAAGCAATTAGTGTTTAAGATTAACAATTTCACGAGCCTTGAAATGGTCAAGAACACACATCCAACTTCATTCTTGGGGATCTGATCAAAGGCTACCATCGACAAAGGTTTCCTCCATCTAAAATCTAAAAGTCAGACTTCGGCCATTAGCTGGTCTGTGAGCCATCTTATGAAACAAACCAAGGTATGAAACATTCATGATGAAGAAGATACTACATTCCTTAAATAAAAACTGAAACTTGAGAAACTTTTAATCACATTTCGCCAAATCATGAAGCAAATAGAAAGAAATGAAGGATCTCAGAATTTCTAACATTTCTACGTTTTCCAATGTACCATAACTAAGCCTCACAATTATCGCTAGAATATCTAAGTTTACAGCGCAGCATAGACAAATATGCCAAAACCGAACAGACAAGCTTAATACAATGTCGTTGTTAAGTTGAAAAAAAATAAAGAGATAAAAGGGTACCACTTTCAACTCCATATATCCATCCAAAGGCTGGTAAGTAGCAATACCACGAACACTCATCCCCTTTCCTCCACAACACAGCATTGCTTCTCTTCCATTCTCAACCAACCATTCGTTGACCAAATCCAACGTCAACTACAAAACACATACGAACATTAATTAGACACATAAAAGAAAACAAAAATGCCAGACCCATAAACAAAGCTCACCTTGTTCTCAGCCATTCCAAGTTGCATAACACCATTGGGGTTAAGCGACGCGTCGTAATGATCCTCCAACACTTTTCTCAACCCAGCATCTTCGGTAGACTCACCACTCTTCACTATGGCATTAACTCTGCCAGACAAATACGCAGGTCCTCGAGGACTTCTCGGAGACAGTAGATTCCTCGAGAAAGACCTGGGAAGCCCAGTAAGCTCCGGCGTCGTCTCGTTCTGCGAGCTTCCGTCGTCGGAGTCATTCGGGTCACTATTCCGGTTACGTCTGAAGTACAGCTGAAGAAAGTAAAACAAAGCGCAAGGTATCACTGAACCCAAGAAAAGCCCACCACTGCCTTGAACTACCCCCTGTAACGGTACTATGATTCTCATGGCGGTACCGCCGCCACCGTCGCGAGTAGAGGTCGCTGTTGAGGGCTCGTCTGGGTCGGGGCTGCGGGTGAACCGGGTCTGGGTCATGCTGGCAAAGGCAGAGGCATCTGAAAGTTTAACGTGGGAAAGTCTGGTGGGGTTGTTAATTGGTTAAATGGGTTGGGTTAAATGGGTCATCATCTGGGTCGAGCGGACCGTGCATGCACAGGGAGAGAGACGGTGGGTGGTGTCGTGTGGAGGAGATGGTTATGGTTGGTGTTTGTTAAATTTCCTGTCTTTTTGGACTTTGGAGTTGATATTTGAATTTTTAGCGTCATATTTATATGTTTTGTTGTATTTTTGTACATACAGCGCCGTTCCTTGTTCGAGGGGAGCGTAATGGATCCAGTCGTTGGGATTTTTCACGGAAAAGAGTTTGTTAGCATTTTACTTTATGGAAATATTATTTTTGGTTATTATATTAAGGCAAATTTGGACTTTGGACCCAAAAAAAAAACAAAACCATAAAGCGGATCTCTTTGAAGTTAATTCAGCTTTCCTTCCTCTGCACATCTGCCATTTTTCTATGACAAGACCGTAAGTTTGAATCTGAGTATTCACGTGTATTAGATGTTTTCTAAATAAGAAAGTTAATAAATTAGTCTCCTATAAATCAGACGGTGCACCAAGGTCCTATTGTTCTCTATGATTCAGCAGTACAATTTCCAAATTTAAAAAGTAATCTAATGTTATATTTGATTCACTACAAGCAAATTGTTGTTTTGTAACGGCATTACTGACGGAAAATATTAACTTTTTGTTAGTATGTAATATTAGCAACGGACTTCAACGACGGACGAAGGCGTCGTAGAAACGACCGTAGTTAATAAATACAGACAGAAAATAATGTTCCATTGGTAAATTTACCGATGAAAAAATGTAAACCGTTGGTAAATTTACCGATGGAAAATAATATTCCGTTGTTAAATTTACTAACGGTTTACATCTGTCTATCGGTAAGTTGTTAAACAATTACTGATGGTTATTCCATCTGTGATTACTAACAGTCTATCGTTGGTTATTCCGTTTGTGATTACCGACGGCACACCGTTGGTTACTCCGTCTGTGATTACTGACGGTATATCGTAGGTGATTCCGTCAGTGATTATGGACGGATGTTTTTTCACCGTCGGCAATTGTGCCAACTTTATCGACCGAAGTTGTTATGCCGTTTGTGATTGCCAATGGTAATGTTTCTCCCGTCAATAATTGTTTTAATTTTACCGACAGATCTCAAATTTTTGTTAGTAAATTAATCAGAAAACTATTTTTAATAATGTACTATCAATACCGTCAATAAATTTTATTTTATTATGTTATAATTAATGCATAATTTAAACAGTTATTAATGTAATAGTATATATTTAATTTTTTAAACATAAATTTGATTGATGATATAAAGTTGAAAATATCTTAATTGATAATAAAATTATTAAATTGTACATAATAAGTTTACATAATTCTAATAAAATGACCAAAAGTATACTATTAATTTGGAGACGACGGATGCTCTGATTGATGCGATGAGGTGCTACTCCTACCCTTCAACTCATCCACCTCATTACGGAACTGAGCTATGTATTGCAGCGACTGTTGCAACTGATACATCGGCTGTTGCAACTGAGTTGTCAATGTCTATACTGTACTCCAAAGTTCTTGGACTTCATTGATTGTGGACCACCTACTAGATGTTGTTGTACTAGACGTGGAGGATTGCGAATAACATGTATTCACAAATGAACCTAAGCCGAATATCCTTCCTCGACGATCCCTACCACCCACTACATGAAGATAGGTTTGAGTCTCATCAACATCTTCAGACTGCTAAGACTGTCGTTGAATGCTTTCTTGTATTTCGTCCTATGAGAAGGCAATGTTTATATTAGTAAGTGATAATTATTAAGCATTAATATTAAACCATAAATTTCGCATACATTGAATTCTCTACAACAGTTGTTGACGAATGTCACACTGTCATGCTTTTTAGTGTGAGTGTGCAAAAAGAATTAACAGGATGTAGGCCTCATGCTCATAGTCTTTTCCTGCGTAAGAATAAAATATTATAAGTGAATTAGAATTTATAAAAATTTCGACAAAGTTTCCTCTATTTTTATGAAATCTACCCCCTGTTGAACAAAGAAAAAAACTCAAAAACACAGTCATATATGACATTTATAATATTATCATTCTCAACAAGAAACACATATTTTCATTCCAAAATTCACACATAAAATTCAATAGAAATACAGCAAAGTAAAGAAATGACAACATAAATTTAATGTGTAGATACTTACATGTCTCTCTACATTCTCTTGGTGGGTAATAGATCCTCCCGTATATACGGGAAGACTCTCTCCCCCCGATCCTCCATATCTATTGGTTGAATTACGCTTTGAAAGGGACATTGCCTCAGGTGATGTCCAATACTGTTACCAACGACTCCATATTTCTTCAAAAATATAAGGCGGTCGTACACCTACTCTGCGTATCGCAGCAACGAAGTTGCGATAATATGTACGTGCTCGTTTTTTCCATACTCTATAGACAATCGCGTCAAATTGAGAATCCCAAAAAATTCTTTCTGAAACAAAAGCTAAAACATTCAATTAATACTTTTGATGTAATGATATTATTTATCTAATAAATGTACAAAATTGTTAATTAAAAAAGAAAATAATAATTTTTTTTGTACCTCAAACTCGTGATAATAAAATTCCATTGTTGCCTGAGAGATATTCTTCTAGGCAAAGCCCTTAATATCAATCTTCTCCTTAAATTTTGATGTTATGTTTCTTGAACACGGTCCAAATGGAATGAACCTAATATAAGATTGAAAATGTTTATATTGTTATGAATATTGAAACTTATAACTTAATTATAAACATATAGTGTTCAATGTATTTTCACTTATATATTATTGACAATTGTAATGTAAGTTCTTCCATCAGGTCTCTCTGCTCTAGGTCGGTGGCCACTTCCTTCATAATCATTGTTCACCCCTGATACCTCTGTCGGTATAGGAGTAGTAAATGATGTAGGGGTCATGGATGGTGCAGCATCTATGGAAGGTAACTTATATGCAAGGGTAGTAGTTGGAGGGGGAGGAGGAGATTTAGTTCCAGCTGCTACACTATGAGATGCTTCACCTGTACAGTAAGTACCTCTGAATTGTGATCTGAATCTTGGTCGCAATATCCTGCCTTCACTTTAGTGCCATATTTCAACCTGAAATTAATATTTGATTGAATTTTCTTGAAATATTACAATTTGCATGAAAATATGTTATAAAATATATTGAAAAGGAAATAATTGATTACTTGAATATAATTTTCAATTACAAACACAAATTAATCACTATCATCACTTAATTGTAAATCAAAATCAACTTCTTTTTTTGAAGAATTTGAGTCAAATTTAGACTCTTCTTCAAATCTCTGGCCCTCCTCATCCTCTCCAGGTAAAATTTCAACATATACATTACATGGATCGTTCAAAGGTTCATTATCCTCATATAGGACAGATGAATTTATTTCATAAGTATCTTTTTGATCCGGTTCACTTTCAATTCTCTGTTCTTCTTTTCCATGTGATTAAAAACACCTCAAGGTTTAACTTTGCAAACAGCCAACTAATATGACTTATCTTGTTGTAAGCTAAGAAAAGGGACATAATACACCTAGATCGCTTGCATCGCCAACAAGAAAGGTTCAAATTGTCAAAATCTTCTTTGCTTCTTAATTTCAACTAGATTGTATCAGCTATGCACTTTTGTACCAACATTTGAAGTTGGATCAAACCACTCACACTTAAATATCACACTTCGCTTTATTGGCAATGCAAGGTACTCAATTTCAAGTATCTCAATAATTTTGTCATAGTAATCCATCAATTCTCCTTGTATGCAAACTCCACTATTTATTGTTGTCTTGGTATGACCATGATATTTTGTATAATATTTGTATCCATTAACGAAATACACCGGATATGATTTAACAGTTTGCAAAGGTCCCTTCGCAAGATCACATATGAATTTGTTCTCAATTGGATTTTCTAAGGCCTACAAAAAAGCAAATACCAAATTAAAACCACGATCTTGTGGTTTGAACACTTAAATCTTATAATTCAATCATTCTAAAGTATGTAAGTGAAATTTACATACTGCTCGAACTATCGACGAAAGTGTCTTCCAACTTCTTTTTTGATATCATCCTGTGTTTTGTCAAGCATGAGCTCACGCAATAATTCCTCGTATAATCTAAAAACATTATTATGCATATTCAGTTATGAATAACACTACAATTCAAACGACAAATAATCTATTTCAACCTATTGCACGAAAGGTTGAATCTCTTGACAGTTCTAAATATAACCATGGGCAGCCTCAATTTCTTCCTCTGTTAACATTCTTCTCATTAAATGTCCTTATGTTTGTCCAGGATATGTGAAAATGGATAAATTATCATCAGCAGTAGTAGTTTCTCCCTCATCGTCATTACGAGGAACTTTTCTTTCTCTTGTGTGAACATGCGGCTCAAAGTAATATGAACAAAATATATCAGTTTCCTCTACTAAATAAGCATTACATCTCGAACCTTCAACTCTAGCCTTATTTTTCACATTTTTCTTCAAGTAATGCAAATACCTATATGAGTGAATAGGGTTATACGATTTTAGTTATGAAAACATGATATGACATTAAATACAATAATTTATGTTAAATTACGTACCTCTCAAATGGATACATCCAACGATATTGAACTGGATCGGTTAATTTAGCTCGTGTGCTAAATGAACAGGTAGATGCTCCATACAGTCAAAGAAGCTTGGAGGAAATATCCCTTCTAACTTGCACAAAATTACTGAAATTTTCCTTTCTAGTTTTTCCATTTCATCCAACTTAATTTCAGATGATGTTAAGCTTTTGAAAAACAAACTTAAGTTTATTATTACTTCCCAGACCTTATTCGGTAGCAACTCCCGAAATGCAATTGGAATTAGTCTTTGTATAAACACATGACAATCATGACTTTTCATTCCAAATAATTTATACTTCCTCATGTCCACACACCTTACCAAGTTTGAAACATAACTATCGGGAAATTTTAGACTTTTTATCCATTCACACAATATTTCCTTTTGCTTTTTGTCTAAAGTGTAACATGCTTTTAGATATTTACCGGTGCGAAGATCTTTATGTAACTCATTCCTTCTACAAAAATGTTTCAAATTAACTCGTGATTTTGCATTGTCTTTTGTCCTCCCTTCAATGTTCATTATGGTATTGAACAAATTGTCAAAAATATTTTTTCAATATGCATTACACCTAGATTATGACATATCAAATTATTTTTCCAATATGGCAAATCCTAAAAGATGCTTCATTTTCTCCAACCAAAGTTTTTACTAATGCTTGTATTAACTTCATCAGCTTCAAATTCTGTAACTTTCAGCAAGTCTAATTCCTCAATCTCCTACAATATCTCTTCACTAACTTTGTGAGCGGGGAGAGGTGTTTTTACCTTCGTATTCTTAATGAATTTTTTTTTATTATGTCTAAATGGATGATCTGGAGGAAGAAATTTTCTATGGTTGTCAAACCAACATATTTTGCCCCCGTTTAGAAGATAAAACGCATCAGAATCATTGCCACAATAAGGACAAGCCAATTTCCTACTGTGCTCCATCCAAACAACATGGCATATGACAAAAAATCACTATTGGTCCACATAGAAGTTGCTCTTAACATAAAAATTTTTTCAAAGACACATCATATGTCTCAACACCATATTCCCAAAGATGTTACAATTTAGATATCAATGGTTGTAAGAATACATCAATTTTATGATTTGGATTTGTAAGCCCTGGCACAATCACTATCAAGAACATATATGCCCCTTTCATACACATCCATGAAGGAAAATTATAAGGAGTAATTATGATTGGCCATGATGAATATTACTGGCCGGATTGACCAAAAGGTTGGAATCCATCCGTCGACAATCTTAACCTAACATTTCGACTTTCAGTTGCAAACTCATAATGTGTGTCATTGAAATGTTTCCATCATCTAATGGATGACTCATAATTCCATCTTCATGTTCGTGTTCATTATGCCATCTCATGTGAGATGCAGTAACATCAGAAGCATATAGTCTTTGAAGTCTCGGAGTTAGCGCGAAATAATCTATCCGCTTCCAGCGTACTAATTTATGTTTCATACAACGCTTTCTAGCCTAGATTGACCACAAAATTTACACTCTTGTAATTCCACATCATCTCCCTAATACAACATACATCCCAATTTGCAATAATTAATCATTTCAATAGGCAAACCAAGATCCCTAATAAGTTTCTTCATACCATCTAAGAATTTTATCAAAACAACAATAAAAAATATGCCCTTCAGACTTTATGTTTAATATTTGAGCAATTAAAGACAATTGAGTCATTATCTTACAATTTGGCCATTCTTAGTCAGCTGAGTGTAGAAAGTCAAAAAACTGTTTTGCATGTGAGTTTAGTTCTTTTTCAAGATTTTCTATATTTTCCTTAAAGGTATAATCGACTGCATCATAAACTATTTGCATGTAAGGATTTTTATTTGCATTCACATTATTTGTTCTAAATCCAACCCCCTTCAAACTCATTTAAGTTCACTACGGATTGTACTTTATTACCCCTTGAGGTGCTACAAATCAATGGTTCCTCATGTCATGTCCACTCAAAATAATTTGTGCAAAACCTTTTCTCAACAAGTGCCCATTCACTTCATCAATGGGAAGGAAATGAATGTATTTGCACTTTTTACATGGACATCTGATCTTTGGTCGATCCATATTTGCAGGTTGAGAACATGCGTAATGAATAAAAACTTTAACTCCCTCAATAAACTCAGGATTAATGAAACCATCAGGTGTTAATCATTTATACATCTAAAATCTATCAACATTACTCATTTATGCAAAACTGTAAATTTCAAATAGTGATTCCATAGTTAGTATCCTTCATGTTCCCCAAAGTTAACAGAACATCTAAAATTTAAACATCATCCCCTAACTATAGAACAATTGAATTAATCACCTACAATTGATTTCAAAGTTAAAGTACGTGGCATTATTTACACCTGTGAATCAAGAAAACAAGTTCTCGTTGTGACTCCTAGGCTCGTGGAATTTTTCACCGATAAGCCTCACGGGAGTTGCATCACAGGTTTCTAGCCTATATACCTTCCTAAGGGTTTATTATAGAAAGAATTATCTTGTCCATAAAATGTATTAATTCTTTGTGTTAATACTAAGTTTGCATTAATCACATTGAAGTTGAAGTATTAATCGATCGAATTAATTACCTACAATTGATTTCAAAACTATGGTATGTGGCATTGTTTACACCTATGAATCAAGAAAACAAGTTCTTGCTATGACTCCTAGGCTCGTGGAATTTTTCACCGATAAGCCTCACGAGAGCTGCATCACTGGTTTCCAACCTATATACCTTCCTATGGGTTTATTATGGAAAGAATTGTCTTGTTTATAAAACTTATTAATACCTTATGTTAATATTAATTTTGCTTTAATCACATTGAAGTTAAAGTATTAATCGATCGAATTAATCACCTACAATTGATTTCAAAACTATGGTACGTGGCATTGTTTACACCTGTGAATCAAGAAAATAAGTTCTCACTGTAACTCCTAGGCTCATGGAATTTTTCACCGATAAGCCTCACGAGAGCTGCATCACGAGTTTCCAACCTATATACCATCCTAGGGGTTTATTAATGCCTCAAATCATCCATAACATCTCAAACTCATTCCACATACAGTAAATACTTAGACTATTAAAGAAGAACATAAAAACTCATCAATGATT
>JAOTAY010000190.1:32576854-32597915 GCA_025629805.1 Erythroxylum baracoense | reverse complement strand
TTAAAATAAAAATGCATTAATAATGTCTATTAATATGTAATGAACTTATAATAAATCTAATAATTTAAACTAAGATTACTGTTCTATTTATAAAATCAGCCACTAACTCTTACAGACCAGGAAAACTAACAACAAATTTAAACCAATAAATTAGACCCAAAACAAACTCCTATTGACTACTAGGTCAACAAAGAAATTCAAGCAGATATTTCTATCACTTCAGCCATCTTCCGAGTTTCCAAGCCTATAGACGCATGGTTGTCCAATCCATGTCCATCACGAGACGAGACGAGACTAGGTTCAATACTTTGATAATTAGGCATATGTTTCTAATTGTTGTCAGTGCGCGAGGGCGACCAAATTTTCAGGAGAGAGAAAAGGCATCCAATTCCAATGTGACAACAATGCGATATTGAATGAACGTTGCCTCAACATTTAATAGCATCTGCTACTACTACTCTACTTCCTCTGAAGCACTGATAAGTATTAAAGTGCCAAACTTTCCAATTTCAACTCTCTCTCGTCTTCCAAGCTACCTACTTCCTAAAACATCAAAAGATGATTTATTTTTCCTTTTTCTTAACCACTCCAGGATCTACAACGAGACTTTGGAATGAGAGTAAAAATTAAAGACGTAGAAGCGTCCCACAAAACAAAACATCATATTTCTCCTGCCAGCTACTTTGTTTCTTCCCCAATTAACTGTCCCGCTCCACAACCACAATGCAGGCTTAGATTTCAGTTTGTTAGCACACATGGGACAATTTCAGCAGCTTACCTCCTACGGACTCTCTCACCATTTGCTGCCAAAAGTAAGTGACGCTCCGGAGGGCTCTAAACTCTCTCCGTGTCGTTTTTTCGCAGGCTTCCACATAATTACCGACTACTTAATTACCTATTAAGTCTCTTCATCTTATCCAAAAAGTTTTTTAGGGTTAGGACAATTCTTTCCCACTCCCTCTCAACTACTCCTTCTAAACTAGTCAACAATTAAAATCTTATTAATTTTCAAATTTAATTTGACTGTCTATGTGCAGCTCAACTCATGACTAATTTCTGATTTTCTTAAAATATCAAACGTTTAATATTACATAAACAAGCAACAACATCAATGGTAATGCAGTAAAAAATTCAATTAAACACGAGATTTGAGTAAAAAACTAAATAGTTATTTAGAACCAATTAAATTACCATTTATGATTGGTGTACAAATCCTACTCATTGATTTCAATGCAGATTTTAACCCCCAAAGTTTCGTATCAATAAATATATGGTTGACCGAAACTTTTGTAGTTTCGGTTATCACATCCGAAGATTGTTGTATATTCCACTTCTGCCCTCGTAACACACTCCCTCTCAATTTTTGAATTTGCATTGGGAGGGCCACCCCCACCACGAGGCCCACATACCAGACAAACGAATAAAACCGTTAGTGGCACTCTCGATAATTTTATCCAACCACAAGGGCAACTCAGCTACCCGCCGAAATTTCAGACGCTTCCGCAGTTTCTCGCCGCCCGATGCTTACTATCATGTTCATGCCCTCCACAGTAGACCCCCTGTCCTTCTACAAGCAACATCCTAATACTCCATTTTATTGGACCTTTTTACCCCTTTTAACCATGCCGGATTACATGTTTCAACTCGAAAATCCTGCCACCGAATCACCAGGGGCAAAAGCGTCCTATAAGTTCAAATTCACCGATCGTTAGAAAGGCCAACGCTATAAATAACCCCATAAAAGGAAATTTGAACCCACCAAATCCCCGGCTGTGTGATGCAGTTGCTTGAACCTGACCTGTAAATCGTTGTATCCTTTTTATTTATTTTAAAATAAATATCATGAAAACTAAAAACAAATACGAACTTTTTATTTCATCGAATGCTACAGTACTGTAGACTGTAGTAGGAGCACTAGTACTGAGCTAAGTACGCTCTCCGCGAAATCCACGCCGTCGATTCTAGAGAGAGAAAGTTCAAGTTTTCAGAAGGAGAGAGAGTGTGTGTGTGTGAGATGGAAGACGAGGACATGGAGGTGGAGCTAGTGTTCGAGGCGCGTGAAATCGATCCTGATTACGAGTTCGATGCTGCAATGTTCTTCGATTTCACTCACGAGGAGTCACTTGCGGATGCGCGTGACGCGGAGCGTTGGTTCGAGTCTGCTCTGAGCTATCCTCCGTCTCGTGAGTTCTTAAAAATCCCTAACTTTTTACCTTAAACCTGTTTTTCCATTTTTTCACTTGAAATATTTAAGAGTGTCGAGTTGTTGTCTATCAGCTTTTGTAGCAAAGTTGTTATTGAGAGAGGAGAGCATCTTCGAAGGCATTAATCACTCTACAAACGATGAAGTGGTTGAAGATCAGGAAGCTGTGATTGATGTTGAATGTGGTGGTGGTCAGGGCCCAGAAGTTTCCATATTAGAGATGGACATTGGAGGTAATAATTAGGGGTGTTTGGCTAATGAATATTTAACCTTTGATTTTGTTATAATACCTATCTTCGTCCTTTGACTATTATAGTGTCGTACCAGGAGTAAAAATAAATCCCACTTCATGTGAAAAATATTGCACTATTATCTGCTTCAGTATGGAAGGAAAGAGTGTAATGATTGGAGGGGAAGTTTGGGACATAAAGTTCAGAGCTTACGTAAAACATTACGTTCTCTCACGTTAAACATTGATTATATAACCAGTTTGAACTTCCGAATTCTGATATTATTATACCTCGTGAATATTTCTTTGACCTTAAACAAACTTGTCGGGCCTAAGGAAGAAATCTTCTTAATTAGTTGGCAATCCAAGATCAAATATTTTGAGGTATGGTTACAAGTAGGAATTCAGAACTAGTATCATCATTTTTACCCAGACCATGTAGCAAACTACAGTGTGCTTTACTTTGCAGTGTCATATGTTCACTTCAGAATGTGAGGAATATATGGAGGAGTCTCTGCCAACTTACATCGTGCTACTCCGAATTAAAATTGATTCTAATTTGAGAATTTGTATTGGATAATTTATTCTATAACAACCATTGTGAATAAGTTGTCTTAGCAGAATTGTTGATACAATAATGATTGAAATAATGATCATGTGTTTCTATGCATCAGCTGTTTATGTAAGCTGACATCTATTATATAATAATCATGTGTGCTGCCCAGAATGTTATCATGTTTGTTGTTGTTAAGTTTGGTTGCTTCTTATATTGCCTCTTGTCTTGCCTGTAGGTTACAATCTAAGATCTAAGTTTAAACCTAAAGCAAAGGTGAAGTCCAGTGCCAAGCCAAATTTTCCTAGGAGTTCAACTTTGATGAAACCTACTGCTAGCATATTGGCCAAGCAATATCGAGCTCCACAAGTTGCTCATTCCAGGTGATTTTTGAACTGATTTTGTTTTATTTTATTGTGTCATAACATGAAAAAACTTGTTTGCACATAATATTCTGAAAATGCGACATCAGCTCCTCAAACTGAAAACGGTAGTATCCAACTTGTTAAATTGTTTTCTATTTTGCTTGGGCATGTTTACTATTATGCTCTGTACTTTTGTACTTCATGCATTTTATCTTATTTTATTGTATGTATCTGCCATAGGGATTTGTTTTCTGTTCATACATCAAACATTAAGACAGGCAGTTGACTCAGCAGTATTTTGCGAAGATATATTTGGTTGAAATCTATAGTGTTTTTGTGTTGACTGTTTCTTACTATTATGTTGCCCGATTATCAGATTTCAGATGTTACTTGCTCAAAAAGACAGAAGCTTGGGTCTTTCTTCTTTGGTTGAAAGTCATGCTGCTAAGAGGCAGAAGCTAGAGGGCGGTCTGTTATGTAAGGTATTCACATTTTGTTCATCCATGTACTGGTTATTTTTGGGTTGTCTTTCGTTGAAGTTAGCTGCACGGGTGAATGATGATTTGTAAATGAATGCCTAAGGAGTATTTCTTTCATGGGATTAGTATTATCTTTGTAATGCCTACGAGTGAACAATTTTCTAAATGATACATGTTACTGCAAGTTTTCTCGTGTGTGTTTTAGCATTTTGCAAACATTGTTTGCAAAATAAGTAGGGTTGATGAGTTAACTTAGTTCATTAAATGGTGGTGAATTGCATTATTCCTGCCAACTGCCAATCGGGCAGTTAGTAGTTCTCATAACTGAACTTGTTCAAACTTCCTTTTGTGATTTATTTATCAGGTCGGTGATATAAAACAGCAAACTGATTTCTTCCACAAGGCACCCAACAAGGTATCCCTGATATTTAAGTTGCCTGAATTTATTCTATCATGGCTTTTATTTCTTTCGCCTACTTGATATTTAGAATATAATGCATGTAGGAGAGCTAGACAAATTATTACTCAACCCCAGCAGAATTACCACTTCCCTTGAACTTGGAAGCTCAGAGCTTCAAAATTTTATCATAATTAATAGTTCCTAATGTTATCACAAACCACTTCAATGACTTGTAGAAAAGGGAAAAGCTAGAAACTCTCGTAATTATAATATTAGTGGTGCAGGGAAACATAAATTTTGCCAAAATGGAAGTTTCACATTTTGAGGAGTGTTTTATTCTTGGGAAATCTTTACAGGCGAAAGGGCGAGGGGTTGAGCAAATTGATCATTGCATTTCAATTTTCTTTCCGTTTCTTTGTTGTGAGTAGGTTTAACAGTTAGAACAAGCTTTAACCAGAATTTTTATGTGATATTGCAGGATGGTAATTTTGAAAAAGCTACTTCTTTTGCAAAACTAAGGCTTACTATTCCAAGGGAGCCAGAACTTGAAACAGCTCAAAGGGCGCAAAGGATGAGGTTTGGTGGTTAATGCATCAACAACTGTCTGTCATAATATCTTGCAGGATTTAACTTCTTAATAATCCAGGCCCAAGAGTAATGCAATCCAAGATCAAGTGACAGTTAGGGCTCAAAATTTCAAAGCACGCCCATTGAACAGAAAAGTTGGTATCTGAAAATTACTGCAGGAGATCTATATTGCAATTGGGTCAATTGCGTACCCTAACGTATCTGTTATTGATTTGCAGATCTTGAAAGCTCCTTCATTGTCTCTTCCAAAGAAAAGTACTCCAAAGTTGCCAGAATTTCAAGTTAGTGTGCAAAAACTTCCATAAAGTTGCTTTGATGCATATTTCTAATTTGTGTCTGCTTATGGTATTTCTGTTTGGGGGTTTATTTATGTTTTGATAAAACCTTAAACTGTTTCCAGGAGCAAGTCTCTTGTCTTTGATTTTGTATCTGACATTAGGCTATGTTGATCAGGAATTTCACCTGAAGACCTTGGAGAGGGCTATGCAGCATAGCTCTGGAGTTTCATCTTCCTCAATCCAGCTGAATGATTCCTACAAGGTTGCTTAAAATCGGAGATGATCAGTCTTTTTTTATTTTAATTTTTGCTGTTTACTCAACAATTTATTATCAGACTATCTGTAAATTTGAAATGGGCGCATTGAATCTTGCATACTTCAGGGGTTGGATAAACATGGTATTGTAGCTGTTGCAGCAGATGGAAAGAGAGATTCTAGAAGGTAGTCTCTATATCAAGCTTTGAGCAAGTAATTGAAAATGTTGATTCCATGTAAAATATGCTTAACAGCATTTACCTAAAACTTTCAAGAGTCCCAACTATCAAATCAAGCACCATGGATGCACCCAAGCAGGATGCATTTAGTACAACACATCTATTTAGAGCTCGTCCCCTAAATAAAAAGGTAATGTAAAAATTATGTTTTACATTTGATGTTTGCTCAATTATGGAATTAAATATTTTCTTAACATATGAATTCAGATACTTTCAAGTAAAGGAGATCTTGGTGTTTTCCGAAATAGCAAGCGGGAGCCTACGGTGGCAGTGGTATTCTTTTGGTTCTGCTTGTTGCTATGTGTTCCCCAAAAGATTTGAATTGTCTGGAACAACATACGTGTTGGTTTTTGCAGGAAGTTAAATTACGTACAGATAAAAAAGATCAGCACAATCCACCTGTAGAACTTTTCAACAAGGTAATGCTGGACAGATGTTTTACCTTTATGCTCACAAGTTCAGACTGTAAAAATGCATCTTGCATGGTGCTGTCATGTGAGGTGACATGATGCTCTTTAGCCCCTTAAATATAATTCCCTAAGGCTCTTGTTTCTCTCCTTGATGAATGTTAGCTCTCCCTGACTTCGGAGGTCCAGCCCAATAGTGGATCTCAGTTGCAATTGCCTCGCCCAAGTTGCATTTCCCTAAAGGTTCTCTTTGTTCCTTCTAAGTCTTTCCTTAATAGAAACAAAATATATTGTTGATCACAATTTCTGTTCTGCTTATCGGGTTTATAATTTTTCATTGATCTAAGGGCTCAAAAGAAAATATATTGAATACTTTGCAAACAGACAACAAGGTAAGCACAGGAACTTTCAGAAAGCATCATTGCTCTCGCTCTAAATTTGTTTGCTTTCTTGGTCAACCTCTCTTATATTAAGAATCGGGAGTCTTTTCTTCCACTTGCTGGCAAAACGTTAGATTCTAATTTCTTCTCTTACGTAACGCAGCTAGGGAAAGAAAGGCCTTCTATGTTTAGTGGAAAGCAGATTCAATGTGGGAGCAGTGGCGCCATCAACGAAGTTGGAAACCAATTCAGCATGAGGTATGCTCCGAGGAGCTTTATCGATGTGTTTTCCTTTTTGGTGCATTATGTTTAGTGGTCATATCTTTTGAAATTTTTATAGAAGCTTGGGCATCCGATGAGAGTTGGAGTTCCAAAAGGGATTTCTGCATCACATGAGGATGAGTTTTCAGATATCGAATAGAGTCAGTGGATAGATAAACATCTCAAAATACTGGATAGAGATCAACGTCTTTTGTTGTTTACAGAAATGAAGCCAACTCTGAAGAAATGGAGCTCACAAATTTATGTAAAAGCTAATTTCCTGTCCTTAGTCCAATAAAATAGGTTATACGGCCAGCGTTGTACAGCCATACCATGTTCACCATTTTTGTAGAATGAAATAACAAATTTGATGTTAACAGTGAAAGGTCCAATGACAAAATTGGTCCAAGATCTTTGATGAGGAGGATAAAAAGGATTTTATTCTTCAGATATTCTTTGTTTGCAGAAATGATTATGGAGCAAACACAGTGTTTATGTAAATCTAATTCCTGTCCTTAATACGTTATTTAGGTCTCATGTCCCTATTCCAACCATGTTCAAGTGTTTGTTAGAGTGAAGATAGAAAAATAAAATGGATAATTTCGTCCAGGATATTTGATGAACCAAAGGATTGAATTTTTATGAACAACTGCCACTGGGAGTGGGACTCTCCATTTACCAACTGAAAGGCGGGTCAGCATTCAATTGCTCCATGCGTGTTTGTATTTGTTACTTGTGTGACTTCACAAAGAAAAAACGCCAGCGTGCGTTTTTTGTTTTCTGTGGCGGCTGCTTAGACAAGCGTGACGTACATGTTCAGTTCAGGCACATGTTTTTAATTTGCCCCTGGTTAAGGTGCACTATTGTTATGCTTCCGAACAACAATACAAAACTCTTGTAAATTTTTTTTATATTTAAAACATCACAATCCGTCATATGATTTAGTTCTAGTTTTTAATTTAGTGTAAAAAAAATGAAAATCCTTTTTAAACTTCAACCTTTATAACCCATTAACTAATATTTGGCCATTTGGTTACACACTTGACACTCGGAACGGACTCTTCATTTTACTGGTCTTTGCCAGCTTATCAAGCAACGAATTGCAAGCAAAGCATCGGGCACACAATTATGGATACTAACTTGTCACAATTCAAGAGCCTTATCATCCTTGCATTTCATAACCTTCAACACATTCTAAACCTCCTGAAACACACTATATTGTGCCAAGAGCTTTAACAGCGAACAACAAGCAAAACCCATTTAAGGAACATGAAACCCAATTGCAGGTCGCGTATTTTATCAAACAAAAAGTGGGCAATCTCAAAAACTTGGGTCTCCGTCTCACTGAAGCGTTCATCGACATGTTCTTCCCATTTTGGGTCGCTTCTGAGGATTTGGATGGTGTTATTGAAGAGGATTTGGGGTCGCTTGGGGTCGCTTCCTGGTATGACTATTTACGTCGGCCGTAGATTATCTCCAGGGAAATTATAGCCTTTAGTTTATGTTGGTGGAGGTGATCAAAGGGGAGATGGTTACTCTAGCTCATTTTGTTTGAAGGGTTCTTTAGATCTTAACTTTGTGCAAGAAAAGATTGTATTTTGTGATAGAGGGCTCAATTCAACGGCTGCTAAAGTGGAGGTTGTTACAAAAAAAGATATTGGTAACTTATTCTTAACGGCAATTAATATGATATTATCATTTTGGACAATTTTTTAAATTTATAAAATTATTATTGATTTTTTTAAACATTGCAAAATAGTCTTTAAATTTTAAAAAATTTCTTCAATATATTGAAGAAAAGAAAATTTTATTTTATGACTTTTTCTAAAATTTTTTTGATTTATATGATAAAGCTTATATATGTTTATTTTTATTTTTGATTTTGATTTTTTATAAATAAATTAAGTGAATTTATGTGTGTACACAAAATTTGGAGAAAAAGGGGTTAATTTAGATGTAAATTATGATATAAAGTATAATAATATACAAAATAATATTTGATAATTGAATTATTTAATAAATTACTAATTAAGCATTAAATGAGAAATGAATTGCCTGAATGAGTTTTTAATATATTTATAATATTTTTACCCTTAAAGAAATAATATTTTTGTTGTCAATATAATTTCTTTTATAACATTATTACTTACTAAAATTTGATTTATTTTCTTTTTATTTAAAATTTAAAAATGCAAAAGGCTTTATTAACCTTATCATACAAAAGGATAATTTTAGGATAAATTAGATTTTAAATTCAAATTTTTGTCTAATTTATAATATCAACTAGAATTATAAAAAATATTTGTAACCTTATTGACATGAATTACTATATAAATATAAATGGGTTCATTTATAATTTTACACTACATTTACATAATTAAAATAATTAAATAAATAAGTAAACGAAAGCTTTTAGAATGAGAAGACATTGCTTTAGCTTTTGTTCTCTCTCTTTCCTTCCACAGACTTTCTTCTATTTACCTTCTTTTCTGGTGTTTTCTTTTTCTTTATTGTGTTTTTGTGTCTTAGCTTTCGTTCTTTTGAGTTAAGGTCAGTTACAAAGAAAAGTTTGACTCTAGGTATGAAGTTCAGATTTATAGCAACAGGAACTGGTGGTAGTTGTGGAGGCTTGTGTGATTGGCTTAGGTGTTAGCCACGTGAGGAAGAGATGATCGCAGAATAGTGGCTAGGTACAACAATGTTGGTTTATGCTCTATAGCTAATTCTTTTGATTGTAGTTTAGTGACAAATTATTTAAAAGCATTCTTTATTTTATACATGTTTAGATGTATATGATAAAGTTCATAGAATAATGATACATTACAAATGAAATTATAATGAAATTATAATTGTGAGATTCATATTGCATTTATGTATTATTCTTAAACGTTCCTAGTCATTGTTCTATTAAGATTGGATATTAATAGAACGTAAAAAGATTAGCATATGTTGTGTTACTAAAACGTTCAAAGCTTATTATAAATAGACTTAAGTTCTATGGAGCTAGTACTTCTTACTTAACCCTCTCTGTATGAGTTACAGAGTTCTCTCAACTTGTTATGTGCATATCGTTAGAGGACGGAAGCTTGTGCGGCTACGATGGTTGAGACGGATCAGTTTCGGGAACGGTTCGAGGGATACGACAAGACAAAGATCAAGTTTCAGAATAAGGTACGAATTAAGTTTCTGCTTTATTATGATTTATGTTAATCATTTTATAGAATTAAAGAGATTTTAGTTTTTGAGAAATCAAAGATTGTAAAAAAATTTCGTGATTATTTTGTTGCAGTCGGGATCGAATCTCGACCCGATTTCCCAACAAGCAACACATGAGGCAGTGAGGGAGAGACAATGGTGGCTAGGAGATAAAGAGGAGAGAGAGAAAGAGAGAGAGAGAGAGAGAATGTGAGAGTCGAAGAGATGGGTTACAGATGTTGGACGGCTGGAGGAGGGAGGTAATTTTTTTCAAAAAAGTCCTTCCATTTTTTAAAATTTCCAATACTTACGAGTGGCAATTATGGCCTGGCCTCGAAACGACGTCGTTTTGTTTACAACGACGTTGTTTTCAATTTTTTCTTTAAAAAATTAATGGATGAGTGGGTCGGCGGGACATGGGTTAGCCTACGGCCCACCATGACCCAGCCCGACCTATTGACATACCTACCAATATTGGCCGGTATTTTAAATACCAGTCGATATTTTAAATACTGGCCGGTACTAGCTAATATCACCCGAAATCACTGGTATCGATCGATACAGATCACCGGTACCAAGAAGCTTAGTTTTGTACTATTTTTTAGCCGATACGGTACCTTTTGGCCGATACCGGCTGGTACGATACAAAAATCTTAACATTGGGTAACTTATATGATTTTTATTAATTTAGAAAAAAATTTATATCAGGGCAATTTGGAAAATCGTTTGAAGATGTTCAGAAATTAAGGATGATGTATAAGGTGTTACTACTATAAGAAGTATGACAGAAGGAGATATATAACATTTCTCTATTAATATTGGGCTACACTAAAAATTTTCATTGTATCCCTTCTGTTTTTAATAGTAATGGAAGAATTTATTAAGAATATTCAAGGAGATGTGTTTTATTGTCTGTTATTTGTTGATGATATTGCTCTAATATATAAGAGAGAGATACACTAGATTGATCCATAAATCATACCACAGAAAGATTGTTTTAAGTATCTTGGATCCCTCATCCAAAGCAGTGGTAAGATAAAAGAAGACATATTATCGTATCAAATTAGAGTAACTTAAATGAAGAGGTACATTATAAGTTTTATTTGACCAAAAAATACTACTCAAGCTAAAAGGTAAATTTTACTGTATATCAATCAGGTCGGTCATCCTCTATCAAGCAGAGCATTAACCTATCAAATAAGTGTATAGTTAAAAGTTAATGGTGACGGAGATATGAATGCTTCGTTGAATGTGTAACATTAAAAAAAAGAGATATGATCAATAATGTGATGGTAAGAGATGAATTATTGGTAACTAACATTGATGACAAACTAAAACAGAGGAGGCTTAGGTAATTCAGGCTTAGGTAATTCAGAAATACTACCAGGACATATCTTGATACCCAAATGAGAAGATGTTTGAAGATTATATTTAAGGATTGTAAGAAAAAAAAAAGGAAGACTTAAGAATAATTAGAGGAAGTGATCAAAAATGATATGACTCTGTTAAAACTTATCATATATTTGACTCTTAATAGAAAATTTTGACGAAATAGTAAACAGGTCAATGATTTTTCAATGAGAGATTCATCTCTTCTTCATACGTCTTTTGAACTTTATTCTTTGGTTCTTATATTTTATATTTAGTCTGTACAATTATATCAGAAGTACTTATCCCTTAGTCCTTTTAGTTAAATTTTTTTTCTTACAGTTGTTTGTTTGTTTATTTTATTTATTTATTTGTATCTTTTCTTATCTATCACTTATTTCATATTATTTTTAATTTATATTTCTGTATCCTTTTAATTTTATTTTTGAATTTCTTAAGTCTTACTTTATTTTAATGTTATTTTTATACAACTATTTTTGTATTTTTTGCTTTTGTGTTTTCAAATAGTTACTAATTTTATTTTTCTTCTCATGGGCTTACTAATTAGGAGTAATACCATATATTTTTGGGTCTCCCCGAATATCCCGTATAAGTGAAATTTCTTTCAGATATTGTTCTTATTAGTGATTTTAAAGGTGATTAGGCTTAACTTGAGCAGTGGGACCTGGTAATGCCACCGCGCACTAGTAAATTAAGAATTTTACTTTAAATAGTCTTAAAATTATTTTTATATAATTTCAGGTATTAAATTTAAAATATATTTAAATGTAAGCATTAAATTTACCTTTTGTTTTAATTTATATATACATTCTCGTCATCTCTTAAATATTAGTCATAGATGTTAATAAAAGTAAATAGAAGTACTTTTTCACGCTACTCCATGTTAGTAAATTTCACTTCGGAAACGAAAGCCTTTTATATTAAAATTTCAAACTTAACAAATTGTTAATAGTAATTGCCACCTTATTTGTTGATTTCATTATTGAGAGTTGGGGTCGAAGCATAGATGGGTCTACGTCTATCCAAGGGTAAAGAGTTGAAACGTCGATTTATTCATTCTTCTGGTTATTTCCATTTTTTGTTCCCAGAGTGCCTGTTTAAACTATTGCAATGTTGTTGGAACTTGGATGATAAAATCAATTTGACTTGTTCGTTTGGTTTTGTTTCTCTTATGATAAGTTGCCTCAACTATGTTTATGTTCTTCTCCTCATTACAGGTCTTCAGTTTTGTTATCCTCTCCAAGTGTTTGATAAAATGCTTCTCTTAGCATTCTTCCTTGTCCTAGGCATAAATTCTTTGTATTTGCGTTTAAGAAACCTTCTTTCTTTTGTTCTTCTGGTCCTCTGTTTAACTCCGTACATCAAATGCTCTATCAAATGATAGATAATTTGTAATTCATATCTTGGGTCCAAATTTTCCTGCTGCTAAGTCAAGATGAGTTGTTTTGCCTTAATTCTCTTTGACTTGTGGCTGCTACCTTAAAAAAACTACTGTTCCCCGTATCTAGCTGTTGAGTTTTCTGTGCTTGAGCTTAATCAAGAGAATTTTGCTACCCTTATGAAAGAAAAGCACTCTTCTCAATTAAGCTGGTGTCTAAATTCTTCCTGCCTCCTTGTCACTTGCTTTTTTTTTTCTTTTGTGTTGATATTTCAATTAGTCTTTTGTAACGAGTGATGCATTTGCAGGTGTCTTTTTAATGTGTGCCGCATGCTGTTGTATGCTTTTTCTTTTCATTTTTCCCGTTCTTTTGTGGGTTTGTCTTTATATTGCTCTAATAAACCACATGTTTTTCATTTTTCCTTTCTGATGGAAGCGGGCCTCGGATTTAGTAGCTAAAACTTAGCTCTTCAATAATGTTGACATGTACTTGCATTTTCAATCTGAAGAACCTGTGCCTACTGTTATTACGACGTTGTATTTCTCATACGAACCAACCTGTACTGTCAAAATCTATGCAATTGCTCAGATTGCTTTTGTGAACTTCATATGAAAGGTTGTATAAAGAGGGTTCAAGTAAATGAGTGGAGAAGCTGACTCACCGCAGTTTGAATTTAGAACATCGTAGGATTACTTATAGTTCTAGCTTCTCAATGTTATAGTATTAATGTTTATGTACTTGTGTGAAATGTTCTCAAGGACAGACGATCAACGAATTCTTTCTTTACTGACATTTTTGTCTGGTTCTTCATTTCTACCAATTGATGAATTTCCCATCTCATTGCAGATCACTACTAAACAAGATTTCATACTAATTGCAGAATGACAGTTTTGAAGAGGTACGTACTGAGGTTGTTTATGTCATTGAAGTACATTACGGCAAATGTTGTGGATAGAAACAATGGTAGGATTGTTGCAACAGCATCAACAGTTGAACATTCAATAAAGAACTCACTTGAATGTGGTCGATCTTGCAATGCTAAAGCTGCAGAAGTTGTTGGAGAGGTATTGGCTATGCGACTCAAGGTGGAGGGCCTTGAGCAGGGGCAGGGACGAGGGATCCATGTTGATGTTAACAAAGAACTTGAGAAAAAAGGTTTTAAAAACCGCACCAAAATTTGGGCTGTTGTCAATGCCCTTAAAAACAATGGTGTAAAAGTCATACTTGATGATAATGATAACCCGTCTCCGGACTAAACTGTTTTTGATTTTGTATGCCTTGTGCACATGAAGTGAATATGTAAGAAGATGAAATTTTCTTATTTTATCTCCACGGTGGGTTTCATTCATGTGACTTCAGTTCTGCAGGAATTGAAGTCGGAGTCAACTAATGGAACATCGAGTTCCATATCCTTTATTTTGTATTCAGCTACATTTTTATAAGATAAACGACTACCCCAAAACTCTATTCAGGAACCCCAATCCATCAAGGTCGGAAATTCTCATCATCGACATGATCAAAACCCTTCCTCAACTTATTGATAGAACCGAATTAGTCCAACTTTAGCTCTAGGCGAACAGTGGGGATAGTATCATTATCACACATGAAATTATCCACTCCAAAGACAAAGAAGGTTTTATGACGCAGAAAATCGATTTAGAAAAAGCGTTTGATAGAGTACAACGAAGCTTTGTCAAGCAAATTCAGGAAGAAATCAGCTTACCACCAGTTTTAAATCCTTTGATGGGGTGAGGAATTGGAACAAGTTCCTCTCTCAAGAGGACTGAGACAATAATATCCTGTATCAACCTGCTTATCTATTTTATGCATGAAGAAGCTCAGTCATTATCAACAAAACAATAGAGAATAAACTCTGGAGCTATCAATTTCCCCGTCAAGAAGTTAAAAATTTCCCATAATTTTTCCAAGAACAACTTATTACTAATTGGAGAAGCTTCGCGTAATCAGGTGGACTGCATCTTGGAGTGTCTCACGACTTTCTTTGTGCACAATTCAGTCCTTAAAGTGAACTTTAAAAATTGAAAGCTTGGTTATCTCCTAACTCTTCAAGGTAAGCATGTTAAAAATATGAGTTATATGATTGGAAATGGAGTTGAAAATACAATTAATACAGCAAAAGAAGAACAAGTTGACAACACTTTCGTGTATGGGTCAAAAGACTACTTTTTCATTACATAAACATCCATATATGCTCAAGGGAGAGTATGACACAAATTTAGACAATTCTCTTCCTCACTTATATCTATGATTTAACCTAAATAAAGAAGCAAAAGCAACATAAACATCACAACATGCTTTTGCAGTCATAATAGTACATAGATATAAACTAATTTTACTAATTTGGAACTAAATTATAAACTCTTAGTTCTAATAATTTTATCAATTTGACTAACATTTAGACAAAAAGAGCATTCAAACTATGAATAAGTTGAACATCTCACAATATTTTTCTTTGAAGAAAGAAGTTTTCATAATATTGTTGCAACCTTGCTTTAGCTTTGATTGTAGCACTCATTGTTTAACGCGTAACGCTTGAACAAGTTAGGAACAATATGAATTAACTTGTTTAAATTCAATATGACTAGATCTACTTAGACTTCTCCAAATCAATATGGCAATGAGACAAAACATAGATTGTTCCATTGGAGCATTATTATTTTCATGCTCTGCTTCTTCAAATTCAGCTTCGTGCTTATTTCATTTGTGCATAATCTTCATTTTTGACATCAAATCATCTTGTTTATATGTTGAATGCTCCATTGAATTAATCATAAAGCTCACAAAGCATCAAACTATGGTTGCCAAGTCTCAAAATATATAAACTCTTTAGCAACTTCTTTAAGGATAATGCAGCTTCATACAATTGCTTATGAGATGAAAAAGTTGTTGTACTCTTTACTTTGGAATTGAGGGATCTTTGACTTAATCTTTCATACACTTTACCAATTCCCCCAAGCTTATTTCCTTAAAGACATTATAATATAAGTAAAAACTCTATTAATTATACATTTTGAATTTGGAGAGATCTTGAGTCTTAGACATAGGACCTCTTTGAGAGAGGCTTAATTAGTTTAACTAGCCAAGTCTCTGCTCGAGTGGTTGCTTCCTCCTAGGCCCCTTTGGCCCAAACCTAGCTCCAACTCTCTTCACTATCCCTTTCTTTTTCTTTCTCATGCCTGGGGAGTAAATATTTGTTTTTCTTTTATGCTCAAGGTCTTTTAGGAAAGAATTAACAAGAAAATGATTAAAATGTAAATAAGGCTCAAAGGAGCTCATTAATGGGTTAATGTATAGAAAGGTAGGCAATTTGGTTCAAACTCAATCCTAGGTACCTTGCCATCTTAATGCTTTCACACATCATACATGTTGTCCAAAAGGATGAAATTCAAGTTCTAGAAATTTAAAATTAAAGAAGGTATCGATAAAAGAAACAAAAATTTTGCATGAAGGCCCAATTCCTTATAGATCACTTAAATCAAATCAAAGCATAATCACCTAAGAAATTCAATTTTCTAACATTTACAAAGTTAAATTTTGCTTCACAGTCACTTAGTCATATTATACACTTAACATTTAATAATTGATCTCAACTTGAAATTATGCACAAACTCATGCCATCAACTTAAAGCTATTAAGAAGAACCTAAATACACAACTTAAACACAAAAGTTGAAAACATAAAAATTTTAAAAATTTTGACAATTTTTATGGCAATTAGATCAAGCTTTACTCCCTACCCCATATTTAGATCAATATTATCCTCAATATTTGTAATCAGATTAAAATAATAAAAGATATTTATAAAAATTCTTAAAAACCTATATAGAAAAAATGGAAATTTTCTGTCGTAAAGTATGTGCTGTACTTAAAATTTGTACAACATCAACATTGGTGGAGGTTCATAAAAAATAAAATCCAAATCGCGTTAAAAAAATTTAATAATCCCAATTTAATAACTAGATAAAAAATTATGTTAAAAATAATACATAATCAAAGACATCCTAAACATTTTAAACCTAACTTTATGTATGCATGCAAGAAGGGCCATAGTCATTGGGACAATAGTGACGATGGTAGAAAATGATGTAAGTAGGCCCATACAGAAGTTAATATGGCATGCATCTTCATAAAATCTCCACAAAGGCTCTTAATAGATGATGCCAACTATTACATTGTTACCCTTAGTGGCATAACAACTTCCCAATCTCCTCTCTACGTTCCTTAGCATGTCATCATCGTTATCCCTTCTTGCCTCTTACCCCTAGTTGTTTAGATTTTTTTTATTAAGTCAATGTGAATTGATTCACATGTTATTCTAAACAATCTTATTTAATCATCATTGACATAATTGACCTCTCCGGTCTTCACAACCCCAATAATAGAGAGATCTATCCCTTCATCCATAAATGAGTAATAATACCAGGAATAATTTTTTTTAATCTTATGACCCACATCGAACCACCTTAGTGATAGATTACATCATTAGTAATAATAATCTGATAGATGGTGACTTGCATAACCATTAGAAACTAGATCCAAGAGTTATAAATATGTAGCCTGAATATGGTTCAACCTACTAAACAGAGGCTATACATTATGGCTTAATATATAACCTATGAGTTAGGGTTGGATAAGTAGGTGCTTACACAAGTAATGCATGTATCTAGTGGAATAGGTTATACCTAATATGAACTTATGTAGCAAATCCCTTTAAGTCCACCCATGATGCTTTATAGCCTCCTACTTTGAAAATTCAATATCCTACCCTCCGATGGCAACCTAAGATCCTCAATTTTCTCCTCTAAAATCATAACCTTAGTAACTCAAATATAGGAATAAAAGACCAGGGGTTTTGTTTTAGACTTCTCTATATTGGCATAAAAGTCCTTTACCACCTTTGGGTAATAATGTTCTTGTAAAGTTAATAAATGATTCCATTGTAGATGTTGAAGCATGTTTTGAATCTAAAACAACCTTTTGATGTTTGGGAATATGGTACTTTCAACAATTATGTTATTTTTGCTCCTCTTATTATACCATTCCTTCTTCTTTGAATTTCTAAACTTTAGAATATCCCTTGGAGGGGATGGCGTTAAAGAATAAGCAAGAACCTTACTCCTGGCCTTTTTCTTATATCTTGGATGCGTTCTTTAACACTAAAAAAATGTCTAATCTTTTAAGATTTTTTCAATTTAGTGACCAAGATTTTAAAATTTTTAATTGAGTGACCAACCT
The DNA here is from genome assembly GCA_025629805.1 of Erythroxylum baracoense. NCBI lineage: Eukaryota > Viridiplantae > Streptophyta > Magnoliopsida > Malpighiales > Erythroxylaceae > Erythroxylum > Erythroxylum baracoense. The sequence goes on along the minus strand of JAOTAY010000190.1, from coordinate 32,580,060 downwards.
TTAAAACCCTAACTAAATAGTTTAAAATGTTATTTTTGATGATGTGTTATGTCTATTAAATGCCACGTGGATGTTCATCTATTAGGCACATCAGTAAAAACTAACATTTTGAACTAAATTATTAAGGTTTTAGAAGATTGGTCACTTAATTGAAAGTTTTAGAAGTTTGGGCACTAAATTGAAAAAGTCCTAAAAGGTTGAACACTTTAGGATTTGTTATCCCTAAATTAAAAGAGAGGTTAGAATCATTGGGTTGCTTCTCAACAAGTGCTTCTTTAGAAGTCTTTTGCTTGGACTTCCATTTAAGCTTTTTTACTCATCCAATACTGCCATTTGGATGATCCTGATTCCCATCCTATATAAAATACAAAAAGAAAGAAACAGTAGTAGGATATACTTTATCATCTCTTAAATATAAAAAATGTCAATGAGGGGACAATGTCTTAAACTCCAGGTCAGGTGCTTTTTTAGTAGAAGGTAAGGTTTTCAACTTCAATTTAACCTGAAGACACTATCACTAATGGTATACTCCTCCTCCTTTTCTTTAAGTCCTAATGCTTAACATATTTTCTTGAGTCATCACTACTAGCCTTAGGAACTTCTTGTACATTTTGGTCAATTATGTCCATCCTATAATAGTCCTCATCCAAGGTAACATGCCTTTTTAGTATCCTATAAATATGGAACTCTAATTTTTTTGTACCCAACTCAAGTGTAAGTTTTCCATTTACCATATCAATTACTGCCTCTACAGTAGCCAAGAATGGTCTTCTGGAAATCAAAGAAATCTTAAGTGTCATATTTCATCACTAGCAAGTTAACTGGAAAGACAAATTTTCCTTCTTTCACAAGTAGGTCTTCCACAACTCCAATTATATATTTGATGGAAAAATCCATTAGCTGGAGTGACCCATTCGTCAGCTTAAGTTCTCTTATTCCTAGCTTTATGAAAATAGATAAAGGAATTAAATTAATACTATTGCCTAATTCACTTAAACATTTAATATTTATGGAAGAACCAAATTGACAAAGAATAGGAAAGCGACATGAATCCTTCAACTTTGAAGGTAATTTATTATGTGAGATGGCATTGTCTCCTTCATCAAGCACAATGTAACATACTACTTTAGTTTGTTTTTGTTGGAGATGATCTCCTTTAAAAACGTCACATATGAGGGAATTTAAGCTAAAGCTTTGGCGAAGGGTATATTAATGGTTAGTTTTTTTGAAGAAATTTAAAAATTATTCCTCAATTGTCTTCTTCTTAAACATATGTGGCTTCATAAAGGGGTTAGGTTGTTGCTTATGACTAGTCCTAGTTAAATATGGAACTGGTACTAGATAAGGATGGAATTGGCTAGGCCTCTGCTTATAACTGATGTCAGTTAATGATGGAAAGGGCACCAGTTAAATATGGAATTGATGACAGTTCTGTTTTATCTTCTGCTTCCTAGTTCTTCTCCTAAGCTTTTCCTAAATTCCTCACTTCCTTGTCTCTAGTAACATCAAAATCAAGTGTTGTACCACTCCTTTAATTTGATGGTATACATTTAGTCCCTAAGGCTATGTTTGGTTAGATGTAAGGTTTTTAATGGAATGGAATTGAATGGTTTATAATGGAATGGTATGTAAATGAATGTAATATTAGAATATTGTTGTTTGGGAGGGTTGAAAGGGTTTATAATGTAATATAGGAATATGTTGTTTGGAAGATGGATTGGAATGAAATGTAATGTATGTATAATAATAATGAATGTCTATTCTACCCTTGATAGAATAAAAAATGTTGTCTTACTACTTGTTATTAGGGTTGAGAGTATAATTGGCATTATAAAAAATTATTGAGGGTATATTAGGTAGTACTTATTTGTCATTTTATATTTCATCATAAACCTCCCAAATCTGAGGTAACTCATTTTTACTGTTCAAGATAGAATGGGATGTAATGTGAAACCCTCCATTTCCATCCTATTCCATTACAAACCCTCCTCCCAAATGATTAAATAATATTACATTCCATTCTATTCCATTATTAATCGCCTTACCAAACATAGCCTAAGGTTTACCTTGATGTTACTCTAAGATTTTCCCCAAGTTTTTTCACTCACCCCTTTAGTTAGTTGGCTCATTTGTATCTCTAGATTATAAATGGAGGCATTATCATATTGTACTAGTTTTTAAGTTAATTCACTTTCTCTAATTTTGCTTTTATAGTAGATATAAATTGTTTAAGCATTTCCTCCAAACCATTGCTTTACAATGGAGGTTGTAGAAACTGAGATCTACTTTGTAACCTTTGTGGTCCCATCTTACCACTCTAGCTCTCTACTTCTTCCATGAAAAAATTAGGTTCATTCTGCCACCCCTAAATTATAAGTATTGAAAAAGGGGTCATTCCTCATACGTTGCTTTCCTTCAAAGGCAACCATGTAATTAGCTTCATCATTACAATTCGAGGTTAGTTTAACATTCATACATATATAGGATTGATAACCATTCATTTCATAAGTACTGAGCTGTAGTGTTAACCAAAGCCTAACATATCAATACAAGGTTTTTAAAGAAGAATTGCATTACCAACTGTAGGGAATATGATAATAAGGGCACTAACTAAGCAGTGCTTTGTATCTTTCCCAAGCTTTATGAAATGCTTCCCCTTCCTATCTGCAAAGCTTTATATAGTCATCCTCAGTTTAGTGATCTTATATGAGGGAATAATCTTAACACAAACGAATTATAAAACTAGTTCCACTCCTTAAAAGTCTACCTCAATTGAGATTAACCATATCCTTAAACGATCTCTTATACAGTATGAGAAGTACCTTATCTGAAGCTCATCTTCTATAAAACTATCAAATGGAAGTGTCTGGATCACCAAATAAAACTCCTTTATAAATATCATCGCATCTTCCTTGGTTGATCCACTAAAGGTTGGTAGCAAGTGTAGATGTACTTACTTCAACTTATAGTTCCTTGCTTTTTGAGTTAACTTAATACATCACGGACATTCATTAATCACAGTAATTGGATGTACGCTAAGCGTATCCTTTGTGGCTACTGCTTTATATCCATAACTATATTGTTCATAACTAGCAACCATCTTTACTTTCCTAGCTTAATTTTATGTTAGACCCCGATTTGTTTGAGGATTAATTTTATTATTTTTATTGTGATTAGGCTTTAATTATAATTTTTGGGGATATAAT
>JAOTAY010000190.1:32529280-32552542 GCA_025629805.1 Erythroxylum baracoense | reverse complement strand
GATGTTTAATTATGTTCACTTTTTATGTTGTCATATAGTGCAATTAGTGTTCACGCTTATTTCATTTCAATCTGGCAAGGTTGAAGTCAACTTCAGGAATAAACAATTTGTTTTTGATCTCAAGGTAAGATAAACTTTATGATTCATGCTTACCTTGTTTTTCATTTGGTAGTAATTCCATTTTTCTATGAACTTATTGCCTAGCTGAATAGAATCTAGTTTCTTTTATGAATAGTAAAGTTTGTCTGTCTATTTGCTTGTAGTATTTTGGTTTATCTTTAGTTATGAATTTTAGAAATAAAATAAATGAGAAAGATGGGAAAGAAAGTCAACACAAGATTTGCTTGGTAATAAGTGCCAAGCCATCACTTCAACATATATCTTAACCACTCTATATATTCCTAATATTCACCAAATCAATGACACATAGCGCCATAATTCCTTGTCAACTAATTGATGCTTGTAGGAATAATTTATATAGGAACATTACTTAAATATTCCTATGTTAGATGTAGGCCTGAAGGTTGAGCCACATAAAACTTGTGTTCCTTCTCTCTTTAGGCTTTCACAATTATTTTATTTCTATAGTGATCAAAGTAATTGTTCTTATATCAACTTTCTACCATCTTCTTGCCTAAATATTAGTCCAAACCTTTGCCTTTAAGGTTATCTTGTTACTAAATCCAAAATCTTCCTCAATATTTCAATACTAGTTTGAACTTATGAAAAAAATGAAATTAAATATATACATTTTATAGCATTATGGGAATTCCTTCTAGCTAGTCCCTCATTGAATCCTCTTAGAAGATTTGCTAGGCCATTTTGAGGGGGATTCAATCACTCTACATGAGAGCATGATAGATTTCCATATTTTGTTATAGAAACTGCATTGAAAGAATAGAAACTGCATTGAAAGAATAGGTGAATGTGGGATTCTAACTTTCTCTTGCATAGATATAAAACCACACCATTATAGACTCTACAGAAAATACTTCTCTCTAGAAAAGGTCAAAACAACAATGTAATTAGTTCGAACTTTTGATTGTTTCGAATCTTAAATGAATGAGTACAAGAACAAATGTAAATAACAAGAGAACCTCACCAGTATATTTCCCATCCCTCTCATAATCATTCAGAAATGATAAACAACCATTGTGACAATCACATATCCAATGTTCTCGGCCTCTTCAGATCTGTAAACCTACAAAAACTATGCTGTGAAAATAGTGAAAAACAATAGATAATTTTGGGCAAGAATAACAAAGCATGAGAATTACAATTAACCGTCCTACCTTCCCACCTATAAACAAGTAAAAAATGAGTAAATATTAGAAAACTGTGAAGTATGGAACACATATTTCAGACCAAGAAAAGATGAGTTAATTTTAACTCCTAGAATGCCATGACAATACACTTCCCTTTGTCATTGAATGCAAGACCACCACTATTACCTAAAATATACCAAGTATAAGCAGTGGCTATCACAAAGATACAGAATAAAGCCATAGTGAGACAACAGAATACCAGGCAAGAAAGAAATAAAGAGAGAAATGTATAAAGTAATGCAGTAAAAAAATATTTGGCAAAATTATGATAGAAAAATAAGAACCAAAAGAAAAGCTTTAGGATGTGATACCTTGAACCATGGAAATTCCTAAATTGCTTAACCGTCAGAAGCTTCCATCCCTTAGGTTGAAGATGTCTTCTAAGGTAACAAAAAAAGTTAAAAGAAAAATGTAACTCCTCTATTAGGAAAAACAATTTTGAGTGGCTAATTGATGGTTCCTACGTTTCCATTATAAATGGATTGCCCCTGAAGGTGTTTTTTGCTTGCATCCTCTAATTTTAATAGTAATAGTTAGTTCAAAACTTTGAACTTGGTAAGTTCTTAAGTTATGTTAAGATGGATTAAGGTTGACAAAATTTCATGTTTCTTTAAGAGTTGAATCACTTTAACTTATGCCCAAAATTGATGCACTGAAATTAAGATATAAAAGGAAAATTCAACTAAATACATCAATAGGGAGTTGTTGATGTTCTTTAGTTTCAACACTGTTCGTGTTTATGAATGAACAACTATCATGTTCTTGCATTTTCTTTTCAATTCGGATCTTGAATAACAGAGCAACGTCTTAATCATCTGATCTGACACTTACCAAATAATAATAAACATGACCTACAAGTAATGAAGTTTCACTAATTTCATACACTTTCAGCATCTGTAAAAGCTATTAAAACAAGGCTCTCGGTTTGAGTTGAGTGAGCAGCAATGACGTTAGATTCACTAAACGTGCAAGTTCACTTAAGATTGATCCATAACCTGCTAATAACTGTTATCTTTTTTGTATTAATTTAAAAAATAACAATTAACTTAAAATTAAGTGGTATATTTGGTTTAAGTAATAAATAAACGTTTTAAGAGGAAGCTAAATTTAATTTTTATACTGAATCTTAAATATATATAAAAGTTCTTTCTTTACTTGGTGATAACTCGAATCGAGGGAGTAGCCAAACACTTAGCCTCTCCATAAGGGGATGAGATCTCTTATGCCCATTAACCATTTCCAACTCTGTGTCAATAAATCTCAAATAGACATAGCAGATCTCGTCCTCTCCACGAGATAATACTTCTATTGTTTCTTTCTTAAAAGAAAAAATAAAGAAATAATATTTTTCATTTTCTTTTCTTCTTTAGTCAAAGATTGTGCATGTACTATACCACCTCAGGACTGTAGGGTTCTTTAAGACAAGACATTACCTTGAACCATGGGAATTGCAAAATTGCTTAACAGTCAGAAACTTCCATCCCTTTGGTTGAAGACGCCTTCTACGGTAATAAAAAAAGTTAAAAGAAAAATGTGTTGGTATTATTTTTATGCATATCCAATCTCATCTTATACCTGTATCGTATTTAGCGGCATGATCTTTGTCCTCTGCCTTGCAGGAAGTAATGATTTAACGTGTAATACATAGATTTACTGGGTGAAGGAAAGCATTTTGATTTTTGATAGACTGTGTTTGAAGAGACATCATTTTCTTATGATGAATGTTTCATAATCTATTAGTTTATCTTTTGTTCTATTACTTTTGCATCACAGATTGTGGAGCAACTGATGTATGGTTTTGTTTCATTATTTCTCTCTCCCTTTCCTTGTCCAATCAAAGGAGAATACTATAGATTTTGCTATTATTGCAAAGGCATCTGTTGGTTTTTCTTGTAAAATGTAAATAAATGTTGGATAAGGCAGTATGTTGTACTTGCCATCTCAATCTATGGTTTAAACATTTTATTTGCTTTACTTCTTACCTGATGGAAATGATTCCTATGGACTCACAACCTTAAATGGAAAAGAAGAGTGCTGTTAATGGCACAAAAAAGGTGGCATTTAGATTAGTGTGTGAATGTAGTGAACGATAGGCACGGGATGGACTAGAAGGGCGAAGGGGGAATTAAAATTTTGTATTTATCTTCTGACGTAATACATACACTTCAACTGTCTCAATTAATCTTAGCATTTATGTGTTTTAAATGGACTTTTATTTCAATGCTTGAACTATCTAACAAGTTCCAACTCCTCCCCCTTTTTCCGTTCACTTGAAGAAACAATATATATGATATATCTATTTCATTTCATTTCCTTTTCGCTTCATAAAGTGAAAAATAATGGTCAAGTGGGCATTTCCTTTTGTGTCTCAGTCTAAATCACCTTGCATGGGTTCATTTTTTGTGAATGGTATTATGATTTCAATACCATAATGTTGTTTTCTTTAAATATGGTTGATGAATATTACTTAATCAATTAATAGTATCATTGAAATCTAATGTCGAATTGAATGAAGGTAATTGACATGAGACCTGGTCTACCCAAGAAGAAGAATAAGGCTGCACCAAGCAGCTTAGTACCGGCACAACTGCAGTCGCAGTATCGTCAACTTCTTAAAGGTGTAGCTGATGAGTCATCTGCTCGTACACAGCCAGAATATCACACACCTGCACCTTGTGAGGCTACGCCAACACCAAGAGATGTCATGTCTGTGCCTATTACTCATCCTAGAGATAAGTATCTACAAATTTTGAGAATGCGACTTAATATTAGTTCTCCATCAACTTCTCAAGAGATGCGTCCATCAACTTCTCAAAAGATGCCTCCAGCTTCTTATAATCAACCACCAGTATAGGACACGAGCTCCTTTCCTAGTATAATGCTACCTCTGCAAGCACTGCAGGTATAATCTTTCACATCACATTGATTAAACATACAAGTTTAATAATTTTTTTTATCTAACCAATTAAGAGTATGTTATATGCTTATTGCAAAATATTCCTTTGTTATATTTTAGGATCCACGACTGATCCGAAAAAGACAAGGGTGTCATAAAAGGGCACGGATTACCAAAGATTAATAAGGCGATAGGTAAGAGATTGGAGATAGAGATCTCCCCCACTGAAGGACGACCAACCAACTCCATACAGTTCGCCAAATTATTGAGTGAGATTGTTGTGGTATCCCGAACTTTCTTACCTACAAGAACAAAATGGAAAAAAAATAACTAATGAGGAGTTGGACATTGCATTTGATAAGTTAGACATAAGTATTATAAAACTATCTAATTTGTACGTGTTTTCCATATGCCTAAAGCTTTGACAAATAATTTATAATTTTTTGCTGCAAAAGTTGGAAGTCAAGGGAATGAGGATAGACAACGAAGTACATGTTGCTGTCAAGAAGTTTCTTTCTTTAAGGTCTAAAGATCAAAGATATCATTTAAAAAAGCATTATACCAAGCACGGAAAGGATGTTAAGCTGTATAATGTGACAGTGGCGGAGTGGATGGATTTATGCCCATATTGGGCGCAATCAGCTATAAAGGTTACTTAATTTGATCACAAAAATTATTGTCACAACTTTATTGACAACTGATTAAATTTTAGTATTTATTAATTGTAATTTATAGATGTTATAATATATTTTGTTACATTTATGATTAGGAAAATAGCGAAAAAGCCAAATTGGCTAGAAGTCAGGTCAAATGTCGACCAAACACCGGCTCTAAGGCCTTTGTAGCGATACGACATGAGATTGTGAGTTATCATCTTTTTAATTATATTTTACTTTAATTCACATTTCAAATTTTATAATAAATATTAGTAGTAATATATTTCTATACAATAGAGTGACAAAGATGGAGAAGAGTGTGACTGGATGAAGTTATGGTATCATACTCATTATGATGAAAGTAAAGGTCAATGGACAACTACCGAATGCAGAGAAAAATGGGTGAGTACGTAGTTCATTACAAATTTTTCTTAAATGGGACTGTGTATCTAATTAATTCTTAATTTTTTAGGAATTAATGTGTAAGAAATTGGCAGATTCAATAGAACAAGGTCATCCGATGACAAAGGATGAAGTGTATGACAAAGTCTTGGGCACTAGATTAGATTACGTTGTTGGCATGGGAATTGGGCCTTGACTATAAGGGAAGACCTCGGTCAGAAAAAGACTTCGAGACGAACTAGAGGAGTCGAAAAAGGTTAATTAAGAGTTACAATCTCAGGTCGATGAATTGAATAAAAAAGTTAAACAAATGCAGGATTGACTAACTACTGAAGTCGAACAACAAAGAATTGAATTTAAACAGCAAAAAAAGCTCTTGGAACTTTTATGTTCTACACATAATATTCGTTTATGTTAGATATATATACTCATATTGATATATTATATACTTATGATTATTTACTATACACTTATGACGTACTTTTGATATTAATTAGTGTATTATGATATATTTGTGAATTACAATTAAATAATACATTGTCTACAGGTATGAAATTCTTTTAATACATGAATAATTATTAAAATTAATAATATACTAAAAAATTAAAGAATTATTAAATAAATAAAATTCATAAATAATATTTAATAGTTATTAAACAAATAAGATTTAAAATTTTTTTATTTTAAAACATAATTATTAGAATTAAAACATTATTAAATTAAAATGATTTTTGAAAATGGAAAAAAAAATATAACCATCTGTGACATTTTTGGAAACGTCACGGAAAGTCACATTCTGCAACGTTGTCATGGAAAGTCACATTCCGCGACGTTAATTAAAACATCGTGGAATGTCCGTGTTTTCCATGATATTTTATGGGAAATGTTGTAGAAACCTTTTGCCTACACCACATTTGATGACGTTATTTGTGACGTTTTTAAAATGTCGTAAATTGTATTCTGGGATTTTTTTTTGAATTTGTGACATTTTTTAAACGTCCCGAATTGTGTTGTTTTCTTATAGTGACTTTGACTAATGCGTCCTTGTTTTGTATTTGTTCCAAATTACATTCGAGGAGAACACTTTGGTCATAAAGTTTTTTCTTTTGTTTCACTCTCATGGTTATGATATGAAACAAAGCAATGATATCTCTTACTTTAATCCTTTAACAAATTTCATCTCCCATCATAAGTCACGAATCCACTAATCACCATATAAAAACGTCAATCTGTCCATAATCATTATTTAAAAAGATCAAATTGTCCTTTAATAAATTTAATTCATCAACTTATCAAATTAAATTCCGAAAAATTCCGCAACCATCTTACCGCCAAATTGACCATAAAATACTCTAATTAGGGTCAATATTTATTAATTGGATGCTTTAAAATTTTTTTGAATTAGTTTAAAATGATCAATACCCGTTATTTTCCAAAAAAATATTTTAGTCCAAAACTTTCATAATCCTTGAAATCTATTGGATTGGACTTGTTTTCGACCCAGTTCATTATCATTAAACCTTAATACCTATTTCAGACAATTCACTATTTAAGCAAAAATACTATTCACTGAACAAAAAAAGTTATATTTAATGAAAGGAAAAGTTCGAGGTTTTACAATTTTAAAATTAAAAAATTTAAATATGGTGGATTGACTTGTTAAATTAAATCAAAATATTATTCATTATATACAAAATTATATTAATTCTAGTTAATCTAATGTCCAGTTTGGACAATGCTTCATAAACTGGTTATAACATTTTCATCCAACTTTTGATTAAGATGATTTAATATTATATAGAAATTTTATGAAAATATCTAATTTTATTTTTTAAAAAGAAAATTTGGGAAATATGATCCCGAACTCGAATGTGTCTTAAAGTATGAGCTTCAAATAAGCACCTCCATCAACGACTGTGTTCTTCAATATTTATAAAAATTCAAAATAAAATGTTTTAGAACACTTCATAAGATTTTCGTAACATCTTAAATTTTCTTAATCAGAGGTTGGATGAGAAAGTCATATCCAATTTAAGAAGTATTGTCTTAGTTGGATATTAAATTAGCTAAACTTAATTTTTTATATATATACTTACTAATATTTTAGTTTAATCTAAAATATCTATTTAATAATTAATAATTTAAATCATGATAAATTGATTTGTTAAATTAAACTAAAATATTATTAATTATATAAAAATTTCATTTAAGTCAAACTAATTCAATATTTAATTTAGATAATATTTCTTAAATTAAGACTAACTTCCTCATCTAGCCTCCGAATAAGATAATTCAAGATTTTATGAAATGTTTAGTAAGAGGTTTAAAACTTTTATGTTTTTTGAATGATTTGAGAAAAAGCAAAGAATACAATCTTGGACACGACTATATCTCTGAGCATGTTCTCTAAATAAGCACCTCCATATGACCATATCTCAGGGCATGTTCTTTAAATAAGCACCTCCAGCAAAGAACACGTTTTGGGACATGAACTAGGCCTTACTCTTTACATTTTCTCAAAAATTTTAAAATATAAAAGTTTTCAAAAACTTCTTAAACTTTCTATAGTATCTTGAATTATCTTAATCATAGTAAGTGAGAAAGTTATATGCAATGTAAGCAACAATGTATAAATTACATAATGGGATAGGAGTTAATTTAATTTTGTATATAATTAATATTATATTAGTTTGATCTAAATATTCATTTTAAAATTAACTAATTTGAATTATGATGGACTGATTTAATCCAATATCTAATTTAGACAATGCTTCTTAAATTAAATATAACCTTCGAATGAAATGATTCAATATTCTATAGAAAGTTTAGGAAGAGATCTAATTCTTTTGTCTTTTAAGTTTTTTTAAGAAAGAGTAAAAAATATAGTCAGGGACACAACTGTGCCCAAGTCGTATCTTTAACTTTTTTTAAAAAAACCTTAAAACACAAGACTTAAGCTTCCTAAGTTTTCTGTATCATCTTGAATCATCTTAATTGAAGTTTGCATAAGAAAGTTAAGCCTAATTTAAGAAGCATTGTCTATATAATAGATTAGTTATACTTAATTTAGTTTTATATATAATTAATAATATTTTAGTTTGATTTAAAAAATTTATTCCAAAATTAACAAATTTAAATTATAATGGACCAATTTGTTAAGTTAAATCAACATATTAACAATTATCTACAAAATTAAATTAAGTCTAACTAATCTAATATTCAATTTAGACATTGCTTCTTAAATTGGATATAACTTTCTCGTCTGACCTCTAATTAAGATGATTTAAGATTATATAAAAGTTTTAGGAAGAGATCAAAAGGTTTTTTTAAAGTATTTTGAGAAAAAGTGAAGAACATAGCTCGGGACTTCAATACATCCAATAAACAATGCCTTTATAATGCATTAAAGATAGCTGAACCACACCCCATAAACCTTGCTTCTATAATAGATAAATTAATAACAAACTATTTAGTACTCTTTCATGATATCGCTTCATTTGCTAAAAGAAGTATTTAACTAAATGTGGATTTTCCAGTACTAAGAGATCCCACAAAATCTAAATTTGAGTATTCAATCACTTCTAAAGAATCATATTTAAAATTTTGATCACGTGGTTCTTTATTCTTTGTTGGTACCTTGATACTTTCTTTGTAGCTTTTCGATTAACAGTTTTAAGGTTACCTTGCTATCTACCTAACATTCCAACTAGGAAACAGACATATGATCTTGTATAGGTTTATAAATATATTGAACTACCAACAATTAGAGTATAAGAAATTGTTTATATCCCTTTTTGTTTTATATTATTATTCGGAAATTATATGAGGCTAAACTTGTCTTTTTTTTAAAATAAGGATAATACCTACTAAAAATTTTTCAATATTAAATCTCTTTAAAATTATTTTAATATAACTTGTTTGAGATAGGTCTAACTATTCTTGAGATCTATTGCATAAGATGCCTCTTCCATACTTTTCATCTCAAAATTCTTAGAGAGAAAATATTTTCTCATGTAACATGCCTAAATTATTAGGAACAAGTAAGATACCATCAATATATAGATTTAAGAAAACAAACTTTTACCACCAATCCTTCGGTATATACACTGATTAATGATGTTTCTTGAAAACTAATATACATTATACTACTGTTAAACTTAATATATTGTCATTGAGAAGCTTATTTAAGTCTAAATATTAACTTCTTATGTTTACAAACTATTAGAGCTTTTATTAAAAAAACCTTCAATTTATTCCATGAATGTATCCTTTTCTAGATCCATATTAATAAAGGTTGTTTTAACATCTATTTGGTATAGCTTTAGATCATATTGAGCCATCAATGCCATTTCAATCCTTAATTTTCTTTGAGATAGGAGAAAATGTCTCTTTATAATCAACACTACCTTTTTAAGTATAACCTTTGATAATAAAGCTAGCCTTATATCCTTCAACATTTTCATTTAAGTTATGTTTGATTTTAAAAATCCATTTGCACCTAACTCGGTTATAATCTTTTGGGAATTCGACAAGATCTTAAACTTTATTGTCTCCCATAGATTTTAATTCATCTTTCATGACATTAATCCATTTTTTAAATTTGCTTATTTTGTGACTTGTGAAACTAAAATTGGATAATTGATTCTAATATGAACATTGAAATTTTGTAAGTAAACCATATAATCATTTGAAGTAGATGACTTTCTTTCTTTTTGAGATCTTCTCAAAGCTATTATTTCTTATGATTCAAGTACAACAGGTGGTTATAAGATAGTTTTGTAGGTATGTTCCTTTATTCAAATATTGTTCTGTATTGTCCAAATTTTCTTTAAGTACTGAGCAATATTTAAAATGATTATGGATGAAAGAGCCTCTATGGATATAGAAACATTTACCTTTATTTTATTAATATCTATATTTTTAGTTCACTACTTCCATTAACTTCACCATTGTTAATAAGTATAATATTTCCAATTTCCACAATTTTATGACTACGATTTGGAAAATAAAACCTAAATCTTTTAGATTTTGATGGATAAATTATAAAGTGAACAATAATTATTCGAGAATCTAATTTCCCTTTACATGGATAGATCTTTTCCTCTATTAGGTAACCTAGACATACAAATATATCAAGGTAGGTATCCTTCTAATTTATAATTCAAAAAGGGTTTTTAGAAATGCCTTACTAAGGATCTTGTTCAATAAAAAGAGAATATTTTTAAGGGCATACATCTACAAAGATTTAGATAATAAGGAGTTACTTATCATAATCCTAACCATATTTATCAATGTTTTATTATACCTTTCAGTTGAACCATTTTATTGAGGTGTGCCTAATATAGTGTATTGTGCACATATGAGAACTTTGCAAAATAGACCTAGACATTATCTTGACTCATCATATTTCTTATGGTATTCACCCCCTTTATCAGAACTCATTACTTTCACATTTTGTATAATTGTCTTTCAACCTTAATAATGTATACCTTAAGGACCTTCACTGCTTGATATTTTTTCTTAAACAAATAAACATAACCATATCAAAAGAAGTCATCAATAAAATTAATAAAATATCTTTCTTAATCATAAGAATTGTAAGTATCAGTGTGTATAATCTTAAGAAGCTGATTACTTCTTATAGCTCCTTTCTTATTATGTTTAGATTGCTTTCTCATCATGTAATCCACATATGGATTACATATACTTCAATCAATATAATATAGATTCAAAAGCAATCTTTACTAATATTTCAAACCTTTCTGTGAAAACATGACCAAGCTTCTATGCCATAAGTAAGCAAATTTTTCATCTGATGCATCATGTTTGATTACAACATTACTATGAAAATAAGAAATGGTTTAGCAAATTCATTATCAATTTTTCATTTATATGCACTTTGACTAAGATTAATTGAAACAATAAATAAAGTGCTCTTAAATAAATAAGTCTAAAATATCCTTTAAACATAATATCATCAAGTTTTAAAACAAAATTTAAGTTCATAAAAATTGAATGCATATAAAGAGTTTCCAAAAGTTCTAACTAATGATTATAATTCACGGTTAAATGATAAGTCTATATATCTTTAATTGGAGCCTTTATATAGTTTCCTATAAATAGAAAATTCTCATTTTGGCTTTTGGTTCTCATTGTAAGAAATCTATCTATCATAATGGAAAAGTGAATAGTAATATTAGTATTAAGCTAAAAAGAATTAAGTGGAACTTTATATAATTTTGATTGAAAACATATATAAACATAATGTTTACCTTTCTTTTTGAACCAAGACTTAAGTTTTCGGTAATGTTTTTACCGGTTTCCAACATGCTTATAAAACTTACGTTTTTTTGCTCTTTGTTCGTTTTGATTTGCATTTTAGCATTAGTTTACTCTTTTTTTTTAATTGTTAGCTTTTATTTTTTTTTCTTTACTAGCTTTTTGATGTCCTAGGATGATGGAATGACTCCCTTGTTTCTTGAATCTTGCTTCCTCATATGTAAGCTTGCTAGACAATTTATTAATATCCCAATTTTCCTTTATAACGTTATAGTTAATTTAAAAAGGTTTATATTTAAGAGGTAGTGAGTCTAAAATGAATTGTACTATAAAAGAGTCATCAACTCACGTTCTTGGCATCTTTAGCTTTGCTGTAATATTAGTCATCTAAAAAGTATGGTTCTATAAACTTTGTGACCCAATATTCTTCATGGTTATAAGTTTTGTTGGAAGGGTACCAACAAGAGACTGGTCAATTAGAAAAAATATTCTCTTACAAACTTACAGTATTCTCTTGTACTTTTGGTTCTTTTGGAATAACTGAATATTAAGCTTAATCTATTATAATAATCTTTTACCTTTTGGTATGAGTTCTCTCCCTCATCACTCATATCTGTAAGAGCAAGAGGATGATCCTTTAATAGTGCAAATTCAAGTTCTAAAACAACTAAGTGAAAACTAACTTGTTAACGCCATTCAAAGACACTCAAACCATTAAAATAATAATAAATAAAGCCTGTGAATAAAGAAAAACAACTGCAAAACTTATACATAAATTCTTATATTAAGTATAATATCATTTATGGAATCAAAATAAACAATTAAAGTTATATTATAGTTCCCCTTTGAGTGGGTACTGTAATATACTATCATAACTTGAATGCCAATGACAATCAGTTATATATAAATAAATATTCTTAATCAAACACACATGTCACCTTTGGATGTACAAATATATTTGAAAAATATTGATTTAATGTAAAAATATATTTGAAAAATATTGATTTAATGTTATGTTTACTCTCTCATATAATAATTTAACTCACATTTGTGTGAATTGTATAACTATGAAATAATAAAAAACAATCTATCGATCGCTATACTCATAAGCATTTCATCGAATAATATGTATAATTGACCTTTTATTTATTTATGCATGCCATTATAGTGTTACAACTTTGGTAAATTACAAATTAATAAATGCAAAACTTATACATAAATAATAAGTCTTACTTTAATATTATGCACTTATAAAACATTAGTGCGGAAACATGATAAAATGCATTCAAAATACTTTCTTTGAAGGTCAAACTTCTTATTGCACACATTATGAATTAACAAATTACTAAAAATTCTTTAAAATTTTCCTCCTATCTTTTGAGTCTCACTTAAAAGGAGAAAAGTATAATTTAGTTGTCAAATACCTTAATATATTTTAACTAACAAAGTTATAAATTTAGAAGTAGGGGAAAAGTTATAAATACTAAATAGTGGCGTAATCATAATTATGGAAGCAATGGAAAAATTATAAATTTATTAATACTAGTGGTATAATTGTGATTTTTAAGAACTACTAGTAAAATCTTAATTTTTTAAAAGCAATAATAGTATTGTTATTAAAAACTAGTGACATAATTCTAATTTTGTTTTAAAAATGGAAAAATTGTAATATTCTTTAAACTAGTGGCTGAATCATTATTTTAAAAACTATTGGCAAAATTGTAAAATTTTAAAAATATATGCAAAACTTTAATTATGCAGTTGTCTTCAACCTTGAGAAGGTCATACCATTTTCAAACAACCTTTGACTCGTAACTCGACCTAACAATTTCTCACTATTTAATAAATAGATTTCAATGATCTTAAAGGGGTTTTGATCCTTCCCAAAACTAAGAGTTCTATCACATCAATTTGAATAAAAAGTATCCTAAAATGTTTAGCAACATTTAACCATGGTGGAAAAAATCATAAAACTAAGATCGAGGTCTTAATGGCCATCTGTTGAATCTTTTCTATGACTTGAAACTTGCAATATAGAATAACAAAGATAAGGGAAAAAGTTTCACAACCTAAACTATTGGATATATATCCACTTTAATATAAGCAAATTCAAAGAGAGTGATTTTAAATAATAAGTAGAAATTACATGTTGAAAATACAACTAGCTCTAATACTATATGTAAATTCTTAATGTTATAAGTGGTTTAATTATTCAAAGTAAAACATTAATTGTAGAATCTTGAATGTATAAATCTCACAATATAATACATAAATACATACGTGTAGTATTTATTAAGATTGACATGTCACAAACATGTTTATGAACAAATTGATTTCTTACCTTTAACTTTTTTGATTGCAGACTCTTTAATGGATTAATTAGCATCTATTCACTATAAATATAATGGATAGGGAAATGAACAATTTATATCCTTTATAATTTAATTCAATATTTTTATCATATAACCAAATAAATTGTTATGATTTTTTAGTTATTTAATTCTTAATTGGGCTTAAATAGAACTAGTTAACCCAAAGTTAGGCCATATTCTAACAATTAGTTCACCAAGATTTTCACCCACCATATTGAGTTAGTACGAACACAGTTAACCAGATAGGTTTTTACCAAATGATGTTTCATGTGTGAATAGGTGTGTAACAAAACATGTTCATTGATGAAAACTTAGATGAGTATGATTTAGGATACAAGTATGTATTAAATTGTGTTCTATAAAAGAACTTTCATGAACATGAGTAAGAACCATTCTTTCATAGTGACAAGGAGGAAATTACTATGACAGTATTTTCCACATAAAGGCGTGATAAATTTGTATAGTCATATATTGTTTGCATAGAGTCATGGTAATTTTTATAATTAGATGTGATATTTACATATTAAAGTAAAGGTGTTACTATTTGTTTTTTGTGATGGCATTTTTTGTATAAATTCATGGTATTAGTTGTAAGGAGTTATGGTATTGTTTGTATTAAATTATGATATAATTTGTACTCAGATGTGGTATTTACATATTAAAGTGAAGGTGACACTTATTTGTTTATTATGATGATAGTTTTTGAATAAAGGCATGATATTATTTGTAAAGAGTGATAATATGTATGATTATGATATTGTTTATACTCATTTGAGGTATTTACATAATTTAATAAATGTGATATTTATTTATTATAATATAAAGTTGTGGTATTATTTGTAACGAGTGTTGGTATTTTTTATATGAAATCATAGTATTATTTGTACTCAAATGAAATATTTATCTATTAAAAAATGTGGTACTTATTTGTTTAGTGTGAAGGTACTTTTGTACAAAGGTACAATATTGTTTATATAAATGATAACTTGGTGGTAATTTTTGTACAACGTGGTCATATATTTTTCTATAGGTTCGTGGTATTTTTTATAGATAGTAGTAGTATTCTTTATATACACAAATGATATTAACAATATGAACCGGTGGTATTTGTAATGCAACTATTTAAATTGTTAATTAAAATTGTAGCACTTTTCGTCTAGAGTAAAGATGTTTTTGTAAAGAGTCGTGATAATTTTAATATAGAATGACGATATTTTACGTTTAGAGTTGTGGTATTTCTAATATAAACTAGTGGCATTTTTAGTGTTAAATAAATGCATATTTTATGTGAAGTGGTGGTATTTTTTGTATAAGTGTACTTTTTGTGCGTAGTTGTGGCATTTTTATATAAAATTGTGGTTTATTTTATATACACCGGTGGTATTTTTGTATGAAGTGGTGGCACCTTTTTTAAATAGTAATGGTATTTACAACTATTGAGTGGTAATATTTTATGTGTGAATCCATTGCCCAGGAAATAAAACATAATCTAGGTTCTTTTGCTTTAAGTACTTTCATTTTCATAGTTCTATGTATGAATTTTTTATTAATTTAGCATTTTTCAATAGTTTTTTGATTTGATAGAAATGATAATTTTGCTAGAAATATTGTACTGATTGAAATGCATGTAATTAATATCCTAAACACAATGAAGATTATTAATTTAAAATTGACTAGTTGACAATTGACCATAACTAAAAGAACCCAACCTAGAGTTCCACTTCTGAAACTCGAGTGGAGCCCTCCCAGTGACCTCACTGTAGTCCTCCAATTGATATCTGATGCGAATGAAGGGTTCCCACAAAGGCAAGTCGTTCAATTATTTAAAACCTTTTATACTTTAATAATTAAAAGTGCAGAAAATAGTGGGAAATTTTTCTATCATTTTACTAAAAATTTTGGGAGCATAACGACTATATTTTTATTTTCCCAAAATTTTCAAAAACTTACTTAACACATTATAAAACACTTCTAATATTTCATATGCCATCTCGACTTCTGAAATGGGACCTCAGATCTACATTATAAGCAATCACAAACTTACAATTCTCAACATTTTAAAAACATCATTGAGGATCAAAACCCTTGTAGTTCATTAAGAAAAAGAGATTTACAATCCTAAAGATGTTTACAAGATCACTCTTTTAAACCTTTTCCACAAATACCTTACAATATATATAAAAGAAACTAAACCAATTTCAAGCAAACACATACATAAGAAAGATAAGACAAACACAATAGCACCCATTGATACAATTAATCCTATGGTGGAGTCTCAATTACTGCAGCATCTGTGCACATACCTGGGATAGTTGTTTAAAAATATAAAAATAAGGTTGAGCTAAACGGGCTCAATGAGTATAATCAGTTTACTAAAAGTTAACTTTTTATAACAACATAACTGAAATATTCTCATACAATCATAAGGCTCATGGTAAAATAATTGTCATAACAATTCACTCGTGCACCATAAAATCAGGTAATCCAATAATATATCATAAAACACATCTTCGTCTTTCTAAAATTACTAGTTCGAAATGCATTTTTGAAATTAAACTCATAATATAAGAATTCCATTTTCCTTTTTCCTTTTTCCTTTTTCCTTAATCAATAAACAGAGGTGACAATAAGTTTTCTAAAAGTTTTTATACTGGAAATAAGCCAACTACTAGAATTGGTACTATATGGTATCTCTCAAATCACTTTTAAAAATAAATAGTGACAGCATTATTATTACAAGACTTTTCTTACTCAAGGTAGCTCATTACTAGTTTCTTTACCATACAATACACTGGGCCTAAAGTCACGAAGCTGGTTCCGCATCGCTTACTTATAATAGGTTAACCGCTATAAATCGGTAGTTACGGAGCTGGTTATACATCACTTACCTGTAGCAAGTCACAAAGCTGATTCTATATCACTTTCCCGTGACTGGTTAACCACTATTTATAAAGCTGGTTCTACATCGCTTACCCGTAATAAGTTAACCGTTATAAATATACTAGTATAATAATATGTATAAAGTCTAGCAGTGTACCATAAGCAAAGGCAACTCTTACATTTACGACTCATCTTATTTTCTAAGTTAAGTATGGGAGGATTCATAATTGAATTATTTCAATGTAACTCCCAATCATATAAAAATTAACTTTCAATTTAAACTGATATATTGCCAAAGCATACATTTATGCTAGCAATATTCACTTGTAAAATAACTCAGTATAAATATTCATTTCATGATCAAATGAAAACCATTTGGATAAACTCAATTTAAAGAACACTCATATGTCATCAATTCTTTTACAAAGAATTAAGTAATATAAAACAATTAAAATACACTCACTGCTTTGCGAATTTATCTTCAAGCACACTCATGCGTTTTGTGCCTCTCCTTTAACTACATAAAGAGGATTTTGCTTAGGCATTTATTTCCAAATTTGGAAATAAGACATCGAAACTATATATTCCATTTAACCGAATTCAAGATTTGTATGTAATTGTGTAAAAAACTTATGTTAATTGTATTTCTGTTTACTTCTGTAAGCTAACCTATTGGTGTCCTTTTCCAAATATAACTTCGAAAGTCTCTTAAATATCATATTTTACCCATTCTAACTTACCAATTTCTTTAAAATACAATCTCACCTAATTTAATTCTCCATATCATGATTATGTATGATGAGTCACGGTTATATCCTATGTACAGAATCCATACCTCCACTTGTTCCTTAATTTTCATATAGCAAATGTTCAAATTAGGTCTTAAGGTCTTCTAGAAAACTTTTCCCTATGTCTCTAGTTTCTATATCATAAAAAATCATGTCATTTAAACTTTTAAGTCATGAAAAATGTACCAAATATCAAAGCTATTTCAACACAGAGGCAATATCATATTACCATTTTGGATCTCAAATTTCAACATCATTCATCCTGAATTAGGTATAAGTCTCTTCTAGAGATTTTTATTAATATGTCTTAGGTTTCAGCTCCAATTGGAATCACCCAATTTGGAGGTCTTTAACCCGAGTTGTGGTCAAAACAATAGGTCTAGTTCAAGTGATACGCAAATCAAAGACAAAATTTCACTAAACATAACTCTTTCTCTTGTCATATTCAACCCTTAAATGCTTCCAAACTTGTTATCTACTCTATGCAAATTCAAAAATCAGCATTTGCCTTACATGAATCTATCCCACTCAAAAGGCCCAAAACTAGAAATTTAGGTTATGAAACTTACCACTTTTTTTCAATCTTTTGGACAATTGAAGAACACTTAGTCTTGATCAAGCTCCCTTCAATTCATGCTCCAAAAGGCATCAAAAATCAATTGCACCCTTCTTCTTCTCTCCTTGGTTGAAACTTCACTCTTTCTTCTCTTCTTTTTCTTCTTTTGTTTCACTCTCACGTATATGTTGAAAGAAGGAAGCAATTAGTCTTACTTTACTCCTTTAATATCCTTTAGTGCATTACATATGACATCTTCTAATTGGGCCATTTTTTTTAAATGACTCATCACCATTCAATTAATCATACTTAACCCTTAAGAAAGCTTCTAATTGGTCATTAGGTGTGACTCACTAATCCACGCACACTATTTTATACAAAAGACCAAGTTGTCCTTTAATGACATGTAAAAAAACCAAATTGTCCTTTATTGAATTTAATTCGTCAACTAACCGAATTAAATTCTGAAAACATTTCATAACCATCTTATTTTCAAATCGACCATGAAATACTCTAATTATCAATTCTTATTGATTGGATGCTTAAAAAATTTTCAAATGGTTTTAAAATAATCAATACTAGTTATTTTCCAGAAATGGCATTTTAGTCCAATAATTTCGGATACCCAAATTCTATTCAAACAACCTCCGTTTTGACCTGTTTCAGTTCCTAGGAACTCCAATCCTAATTTTAGAGCTTTTCATTGCATTTTCAAATTATGCAATAACTTTCGATTGGCTGAAAGAATTTTCGAATTAAATTCAAAAATCACTGAATGTCACTAAAATCGAAAGTGTCACCTAAATCTCCAAATTACATTTTGGGGCTTTTAAAGCTTGTTCAGACTCATTCCGTAGCTTTTCAAAGTTTTTAAAAAAATTTTGAGAAATTTTTTATTGAGTTTAGAACTGTCTCTGGTATATCCGTGATCTCCGTTATAACCTCAATAGTACATTTAAACGCTTAAATCACTTTAGTATACCATAAATAGAGCATACTCTATAAAATGCATGTGCAACGCAGTACACAGTACAATAATCGAACTAGGATATTAAAATAGCAAAAAGAAAATATGCTACTATATTCAATGATTCAATTTCCTTGATAAGAAACACAAATTTTGAGAAACTCAATTTGTAGATCAACCTAAAAGTCATGAAGACGCAAGTTAACATTTATCTAAAGTCAATAAAGAACTTTACAAATATAAATTTAAATATACTTTTATAAAGGATAAGAGATCCCACAAATATACAAATTTTACATATATATAACATTGAATGGTACTTGTGTGCGTGTGCGAATTTGCATTTGGGTTACAAAAGGATAAAGTTTATAGCACAAAGGAGCTAAATTAGCTTGACATCACTTAGTTATATAGAGGTGCTTTCAATTCTTCGTCTATTATGTATAGAGATAGAGTTACCAAATAATATTGCTATAGGACTAAAAAGCAATTTATCACAAGGGAAATTTTCAATTAAATGTACGTAAATAAGCTTTAAATATTTATTATTTCACATTCTACTATTTCTAATTGCTTTAGTAGGTAAAATACATGCTATAAAAAAGAATAGTAATATAAGGGAATAGCTACTGTTACTAGTGGGTAATGCTTGGATATGAGGAATTTAATTTAGTAAATGAGATCATTCCTTTTTTTGGAGAAGAGAGTTCTCTAAATTTACTATGTTATCATAATGTTAATTCTATACATTATACACCCATAAAATATTTACAGTAAATATTTGTATTTATGCATTTTTTAACTTTTCCAACTATTTCTACTCCTATATAAACAATTTTTTTTCATTTTTGATGTTGTCATCAAACCTTATTTCTATTATAAGTTAGAAGTATTGATCTAAATACAACAAGGGCTAAAGAGTTGGTAGTTAATGACTCTCCCAAAATGGAATCAAATTGAATATATCAGACATATAATATCATAATGTTCCACTCGCATGTCAATATTGAAATGAATGGATGCACTAATTTTCTGGGTTGCATACTATGATATCATTGTTTGATCAATAGATGTAGAAAAGTTGTCTGAATATGGGACTAGCTAAACATTTAATAGGCCGGTAGTATCAAAGTAATGGAGTTAAGTATTACAAATACATAATAAGAATGAAATCAATTTATAAGTTGAAAAAGAGCTATTTTAGGTTTAAGGCTAAGTAAGTGGAGAGCATGATTTACTCCAAGGCCAATGGATCATGGATAATTATTATAAGGACTACAAATAACCTGTAATACATTACTGTTAGTATTAATTTGCAAGTTGAATTCTCTAGGAGGAGATCCTAAAATCATGTTTTTGAAATATAGTCTAAACAAAATTAAGAATTAAGGACTATATTTAATGCTGAAAATTATACAAAAATGAAATCAATATTAAATAATATTATCTACAGCAAAGTATAATGAAATAGAAAACAGAAGGAACTAAGATTGAGGTATATTACAATGGTATTAAAGATCCAATGACGCTGACTGAAAAGGACATCTGAACAAATAAAAAAGAAAAAGAAAGAGTCAATAAGTGTATATTCTTATGTGTTAAACCAAGAGAAGTTCTAATTGATGTTTTGATAATAACAAAACATTATTACTACTAATGTGTTTGTTATTTTGATGAAAAGAAATATTAGAATAAACTGAAGTCATAAACTCAAGAATATAGTATATGAAGTTAAACAAGAGAAATTGAGTTTTTAACCTTTAAAATAAAGATCAAAACAAGAAAGAAAAGAAGATTAGGGCTCATCAAGGTCATTTTACATTTTATTAGTATTTATAATCTCACTTTAATAATTTGATGATCTAAAAGGCTCACCATATGTAAACATTTTATTTAACTTTATTACATGAGTCTTTTCATTCATTAAAAGGCATTGAAGCTTTTCGTTTTTTTATAAAGCCTCTTAATCATTAAAACAAACTTTGAGGAAAATTTTGGGAAGTGTTTAATTATATTTGCATTAATCAAATTGAGTTAGCATTTTAAGGTGTTAAAATCACATTTTTTGGGATGATTGGTCAACTTATATAAGTTACTGGTCATAAGTTAGTGGTTGACAAGTAACTTAATAGTGGTTAAAGTTGTTAGATTTGATGTAATGAAAATTTATAACAACACTAGTTAATATATTGGTTAACTAATTTACCATATTGATTGACCAATATATGTATTGGTCGACCAGTATTCCAATAGTTAGTGAATCTAATGTTATAAATATAATTCTATTTGATAAACATTAACTTTCATTTTCTTGATTGATTTTGTGAGTTTAAGGTCTCCTTTAAGGTTTTTGATAATTCTTGATTGATATTACCACGACACACTAAGTATTTTGAAATTTAAGTTTTAAAGCTATTTTTAGCTTTTTAGAACACTTTGATCGACTAATATCTTAATGTGGTCGACCATTGTAACCAAAAATCATGTTTTTTCACCTTTCAAGTGAGTTTTTTCTTTGTTTGATTATTTCAATATCCTTCATTGATCGATTAGTATGAGTGGTCGACCAATGACTCTAATTTTATGATTCCCTTATTTCTCGAGAGTTTGCAAAAGGTTTGGTCACCATCATTAGTTAATAAAAAACCAATATAAGTTGACCAATATAGTTCACTG
The DNA here is from genome assembly GCA_025629805.1 of Erythroxylum baracoense. Classification (NCBI taxonomy): domain Eukaryota; kingdom Viridiplantae; phylum Streptophyta; class Magnoliopsida; order Malpighiales; family Erythroxylaceae; genus Erythroxylum; species Erythroxylum baracoense. The sequence continues at coordinate 32,530,745 of JAOTAY010000190.1, read as the reverse complement.
GTTGACTAGTACATTTTGTTTTAAATCTAAAGTATTTTTGTATCCATGCCCCCACTAGCTTACTTTTGCTTATCTTTGAAACACCAATATTGGTCAACTAATTGAGGCATGTGGTCGACCAATCCCCTAGTTTAATTATCTCCTTTCCGTCTTGTCTTATATTCGCATCTTTTATGTTTATATCTTCTAAAAACTCCAAATAATTGTCTCTTTTGTTGAAAACATCTTTCTCTTTTACCTAAAAATCTTATTAGATATCATCAAATTGAAAATTGTCATTCTTTAATTTCATATTTTGGTAATTTTTTTAAATTAGTCCATTTATAATTAAATGATAAAGGAATTAAGTTTGTTACTCTTTCAATTATATTGATACATCTTTAATTTTTTCAATTTTGATATTTCAGGTTTTTTATGAAATTTTAGGGCTTTATAAATTATACACTCTTTTATGAATTGTCCAAACTCTAATTTTGTCAAAAATTGCCCTTGGTACATTAATTGAATATTTTAACTTATGCAAAATACTAAAATTGAAAATTTTAAATTAAACACAGCTAGGAATGTTTCAATTAAAATTGATTTTTTATTTTGACTCTTTAAATATTGAATATCATTCTTTGGTAAGAAAGTTTGTCAATCTTAATCCAAATTTATCTTTTTAATTAAGTTGGCTTGATGCATGATACTCATTTTTGGTTAATTGATTTATTTTTTCTTATCCCACAAAGGGGGACAAAGTTTTATGGTATTAGATTAGGGAGGAGTTATAACATTCTAAGGGAGTGACGAAATTTAGGGGAAGGATTCTTTTTATCTTTTTTGTATTTTATGGACTTTATGTGGTATGCTTGAGTAAATTTATGTTATCTTCATATATGGATATTTCATTGATTTTACATATTTATTTTGTTCTTGATATTGAATTATGCTCTTCATATTAAATTATGTTTTATGTATAAATTAGGAGGAAGCTAATCACTATCTTGATATTTGTTTTTGTGCTTAATTTTATTATTGTTCTTTAATATCACAAAATTTTTTCATCATAAAAAAGGGGAAGATTATTAAACTAAAGGAGATTCCAATTGATGTTTTGATGATAAAAAAATATAATTACTATTAATGTGTTTTGTTCACTCAAGGTTACACTCTCTAAGTTTTACTAATTTTTAACCTTGGTAATTACCGCAAGCGCACCGGTCGTTCGCGTAGCACCTAAGGTGTCGATCCCACGAGGAAGGAAACTAGTCCTAAAAATCTAAAGGTAGCTAAGTTCACAAAATCTAACTAAACAACTACTGTAGAAATTAAAATTAATCAAAAATCAAATATGAGAATTTAAATCACTAAAAGAACAAACAGAAGCAAACTCACATAAATAATCCAAAATTCAACCTAGAAGTGACCAATTGAGAGAAAGGGGGAATTTATTCGAAATTAAAGAAAATCTATCCAATTATGA